>APFE031589312.1:3778-22393 GCA_000404065.3 Pinus taeda | reverse complement strand
ACCAAGGGTTAAACATAAGGAACCCCACATGTGCGCGCTTTACTGCCTTGAAGTGTGTGCACTGGGGGTATGCACCTCATGAATGGGTAACCTGCGTGTCTGGACGCGGTTCCTGCACAGCGTACCTGTGGGTACGCATCTTCTGAACTGTTCTCCTGCGTACTTCTTAATTTTCATCATATTGAGAGCCTTGCCATGGGTGTTGCCATCAAGTACAACATCTGTAACATATAACCATACCAAAAACATAATGCCAACAAGGGCACATCAGACTAAGCTCATCAACTTGTGGAAGCCTAATTGTATTGGTACAGAAGAAGGATGGGACCTAGAGACTTTGTATTGACCAACAGGTGCTGAATAAGATCATTGTTCATAATAGATACCAAATCCCACAGATTGATGACCCTCTATACCATATCAATGGGGGGAAATATTTCAGAATTATTGACTTGAATTCTATCTATCACTAGATTCCTATTGAACCCTTCGATGTGCGGAAGATTACCTTCAAATCTAAGGAGGGCCTTTTTCAATGGTTGTTCATGCCTTTAAGGTTGACGAATGCCCTTGCAACCTTCATGATATTGATGGATGAACATATTGTGACCCTTCACCAATGCGTTCATGGTGGTGTATTTAGACGACATCTTGATCTTAAACTAGACTTGGGAAGAGCATCTCCAACATATTTGGCTGGTCCTTCAAACCCTGCCACATCACAAGTTGTGTGCCAATTTGGAGAAATGCACTTTTTGCATGACCCAAGTTCAATAACTGGGGTACATCATTGATGAACAAGGTGTGCATGTGGACCAAGCCAAGGTACAAGTCATTCGAGATTGGCCAGTACCAACCACTCTAACAGAGCTTTGCATCATTTTGGGTCTTGTTGATTTATACAATAGGTTCGTGTTGGTGTTCTCTCATATAACTTGTCCTTTAATTCAAGTTACCAAGGGTGTAGCGAAAGCAAAGTTATTTTGGTCTAAAACCCAACAGAAGTCATTTTCCGAGTTGAAGCATAGCCTCTTCTCTTCACCAGTGCTCACATTACCAAACCTGCAACAACCATTAGAGATTGAGACAAATGCCTTTGGCTATGCTATTGGTGTAGTTCTTACTCAACAGGGGCATTTGGTGGCTTACCAGAGTGAGACACTTTCAAACACAATCTAAAAGTATCCCACATATGAAAAATATATGTATTCCATTGTGTAGGCCTACCATCAATGGAAGCATTACATTTTTGGGAAGGAAATGGTCATCCACATAGACCACAGACCCCTATAGTTCATACAGACACAAAGGAAGTTACAGAATGATCGCCATTAGAAATGCTCCACATACCTGCAACAATTCCATTTAAACATTAAGTACAAGAAGGGAAGCATTAATCATGTTGTAGACTACCTTATCTGACCACTTGTCATGGCACTAATCACTATGCTCATCTCTTATGGAAAAGAGACTTCGGGGTGGCCACACCTTTACAAGAGAAATCCAAAATTCGACAGCACATACCAAACACTTTTTGAAGGTAAGCAAGTTCCAAATTTTCACCTCTAAGATGCACTGTTATACCACCTAGGACACATATGTGTTCCTTCAAGCGAGCATGCCAAGATGATTTGGGAGGCACACTATAGTCGAATTGCTGGACATTTCAGGGCAGAGAAAATAATGGTTGTACTACATAAATGTTTTTATTGGTCGAACCTTCGTCAAGATGTTGGGAAGAACATTGGATCCTACACTTCCTGCACCATTTCCAAACCAACCATCAATAATAAATACCTATATACTCCTCTATCTACTCCTAGTTGACCTTGGGAATTGGTGGGCTCCAGTATTGCAGCAATAATGCTGCAACTCCTGGGGCAAGTACTAGCTCTTACTGTAGGCTGTCACTTGATCAGCTGACACAAGTTCACTAGGAGCTTAAGAAAACTTCTATGAGTTCTTGGAAGAAGGTTTTAACTGTGATGGATGAAATTTAACTCAAAAGAGGCTAATCTACTTGCAGAAAGAAGCTGAAAACTGAAAGGAAATGCAAACCCTAGCAAACCCTAGTTTTACCAATTAAAACTACTGGTGCAAGAAAAGAGATGAAAGCTGCTGAAATGGATGCCATTGACTCTTGGAAAGGTAAAATGCATGTGACTAAGCTATTTCTAACGGAAAATATGGAAAAAGCATCTTTTTGTATTTTTGAGTAATTTTTCAGAATTATTATGCATGTGCTTTAACTATTTTTTATTGTGTAGAGGTTGATTGGCCAAAGGAAATGGAGTGGGCACTTGCAGGAAGTTGGGAAGGTGAGAAAAGGGCCTAAGGGGTCCCTATCGCCCTTCCAAAGAGTTTCACAATGATCATATCTCGAAAAAATACTCACGTGAACTGTTATAGGAAGTCTATAGGGGTTCTACAGGATGTTCTACAGGAAGTTCTACAGGAATAGCTGAAAGAGGATTTTGGAGGGTTGATGGAGGAAAAATGGTGGAAAAGTGGAAATGGAGGATGGATGAGGATTTGAAGGGGTCTAGGACTTGGTGAATGAAGCTGAGTGAAGAAGGTGGTTGGATTTGTTTAACAATGGAGGGAGCAATGTTGCACAAGAATGTAGAAATAGGTCAAATTGGAAAAGTGTGGTGAATGAAGGGAAGGAATCTAGAATTAGGGGTCGGAGTAGTTGTATGATGGAGGAAGGATAGCCATGAATGTATCTCAGGTGCTCTGCACATTATTTTCCAAAAATGACCTAACAAAGACTGCAAAAAACTAGAGATCTATTTATTTTGACCTAATCTGACCTAAAACCCAAAAACATGATGAACAAAAGTTTATAGACAGGAAATCATATAAGATAGCTATGGAAACTAAGCAAGAATAGATCTAAACATGAAAACACAACTGCTATCAACTTTTCCAACCTAAAATCTAACACTAGCAATTGCATTGGAAGGCAAAAATAGTGTTTTTGTGGCAACAAGTGTGCCTTGGTCTCAGTTCATGGTCCCAAGGAGGGATAAATGATATCAAGGACTGCTTGATGACATTTTTGTGGATATTTTCTGTTACCAAACTGTCAAATCAACCTGAAGCACGACCAACTATCTTAATCATAAAAAACAACCTAAATAACAAAGCAAGATTTTAACCTAAATAACAGAAGCATTTTTATGAATGCAGTAAAGACACATAAAATTACACAAAGGAGGTACTCGGCATTTGGGTTGGGCCCAATCCGAAGAGCTACAGCCTCCTAAGAAAGATTAGAGCTGGTGCAAAGTTGGATTCATCTTTATTAATTAAGAAATAATAGTTACATCCCAAAAACTATTTACAAGAAAAAGCTCAAAAATGTGTTGATACAGGGCTGCACCAGAGTGCGGAAATAGACTAAAAAAATGACTAAAAACTAACTAAAATCTAACAAACAAAATTGAGGCCCTAAGCCTTCTTATTTATAAAAATTGAGGACCCCAACAGTCGTCCTAAACTTTAGGAACTCGACCGCCAAAACTTGCAGTTAACAACAACTTCACTAGCCCTGCTCGGATGCCCTTGTGATCATCGATGTGGTGGCCCTTGTACTCTAAGCTGCTGGTGGAGAATTTGAGGTAAGGGCTCATAAATGAAGGGGACACCTTCCTACAAATCCTCTCCCTTGTTCTTCCACGAATTTGGCTGCCAAGTGCTCATTAAACCTTTGATTTTTTCTCAAAATTGACCAAAAGTCTGCAAAAAGCACACATTAGATTTTTTGGCATAATGACTAACCCAATTCACTCTATTAGCATAAATATGATCAAAAACATGTAATAAACTAATGATAATGGTGGATTAAGTCGAATTAGGAGGCTAAATGGGCCCATATAATTACCCATTTATGGGGCTCATCATCACCTATATTGAAGGTGTTGCTCATCCTCTGAGCAACTAATCTATCTCTTCATTCTTGATGGCTCTAGCGGCCTCGTTATCATCCAAAGCTTCTGATGTGGTCTACTCACATGTGCCATAAAATTATGCCTCCTTGTCCATGTCCTTCCGCTACTCCTCCTATTCTGCTTGTTTGAATTCTTGTGCTTTTCTTGGCCTTGAAATACATGGAGGCTTGCCTTTTTCTTTTTCCTTTTCATTTTGTAGGTGTGATTAATGTAGCAAGCACAACTGCTACTTCCCTTGCCAACATTTCAGGGGATTTCTCTTTCTGTTGTTCTTTTCCTTCACTTCCTGTAGAAATCTCTATGCCCCCTGTTTCTGCTTGTGTCACTGATATCTCAGGGTGTGTCTATTCTTTTTGTTGTTGGGTGCCTGCCTTGGCTGTGGCAGCCTTCTTTTGGGCTTTCTTGGCCTTTTTCTTGCCAATATTTGTCCTTTTTCCCTTCTCTGCTTTTGTTGTTTTCTCCTTTTCTGTGTTAGGCTCAACAGTCTTGTCAAATTCCTCTTCCTTTTGTTCTTCCTCTATTTTTCCCTTTGCTTGAATGTCTTGTGCTTCCTCATCAATGTTCTTCTCAATTTCTTCAGCAACTTGTTCTGTAACAAAATGATATTTCATCAAAATGTGTTTTGTTTGTTTTTGAATGCATAACAGGATTCCTGGAGATGTTGATGGCACTGGTGTTATCATAGAAGATGGGAATAGGCTCACTAAATTGTACTTGAAGATCTTGCAAATTTTGTTTCATCCAAAGGATTTGAGTACAACAAGCTGCTACTACAATGTATTATGCTTCTGTTGTAGCTAACGATATTAAGGTTTTCTTTTTCCTCAACCATGATACGAGACAACCACTTAGATAGAATGTTGCTCCACTAGTACTCTTACGATCATCAATGCTTCTTGCCCAGTCTGCATCTATAAAGGCTTGAATAATGAGATTGTTTCCCTTGGGATACCACAAGCCATATTCTGTTGTGCCCAGATATCGAAGAATTCTTTTGATGACAATAATATGTGATTCTTTTGGTGCTGCTTGGAATATTGCTACTTGTCCAACTACTTTCATAACATCTGGTTGGGAGGTTGTTACATATAGAAGACTACCAATCATAGATCTATACAACCTCTGACCCACATCCTTAGATGAGTCATCTATGCTCAATTTGCAACCTATTACCATCAGAGTAAGGACAGGTTTTCAATCTTCCATTTTGAAATTATTAAGCATTTCCTTGATGTACTTGGCTTGAAATATAAATATTCCTTTCTCTTGCTGAGATATTTTAAGCTCTTAGAAGTATGTCAACTCACCAATTAAAGACATATTGAACTCACTTTGCATATTTGTAGCAAAGTTCTTACTTTGTTGATCATCATTGCTATCAAAGATTATATCATCCACATATACCTCAACGATTTTTAAATTATCTTTATCTATTTGTACGTAAAGATTGCTATCAACAATACCTTTCTTGAACCCTTGTTTACATAGATATCCATCAAGATGAGCATACCATGCTCTGGGAGCCTGCTTGAGACCATATAGATCCTTCTTTAACCTACAAACATAGTCTTCCTTTTCTGATAGTAGAAAACCTTCAAGTTGTTCAATGTAAACTTCTTCTTCTTATTCGCCATTCAGAAATGTTGAGTTAGCATCCATTTAGTAGACTTTCATTTTTCTTGAACATGCGTAGGTGAGAAACATCCAAATGGCTTCCATTGTGGCAACTTGTGCAAATGATTCGTTGAAATGATTTCCTTCCACTTGTGCATAGCCTTTGCAAACCAATCTTGCTTTGTTTCTGGTAACATGTCCATCTTCATTCAATTTTTTCCTGAACACCCAATTAGTCCCAATTACATTTTTATCTTTTGGTCGTGGAATTGATTCCCAGGTGTTATTCTTCTCGATTTGATCCAATTCTTCATTCATAGTTGCTACCCAGTGTTCATTCTGGCTGGCTTCCTCAAAACTACTAGGTTCAAATGTTTTTGAAAAGAAACATGAGCTGGTATTAATGATTGAAGTTGTCGACCTTTTCTTGTTCCATTTCCTTCATTTATGTCACCAATGACTTTATTTGATGGATGGTTCTTTTGAATCCATTCTTTTGTTCTCTTTGGAGAAGATTCTTGTTGTTGTTCCTGTATATCTTTTTGATCATTATTTACTTCTTACTAGTTGATAGTTTCTTCTTATCCTAGAATTTTCTCTGTCCCTTTCTCAGTCTCTGTCTCAAGTTTCAAAGTTTCAAAGATTCTAGATCCTCATCATTATTTGTTATAACACCATCTTCGTCAAATGTAACATTTATGATCTCTACTATCTATTTTCATCTTAAATTATAGCATTTATAGGCCTTTCTTTTGCGTGAGTAACCAACAAAGATACCTTCATCAACACGTGATTCAAACTTACCCAACTTTTGATATTCTCTTTTTATATAACATTTGCTTCCAAACATTCCAAAATACTTTACATTAGCCGATTTTCATTTCCATAATTCATATGGGGTCTTGTTGCAATTATTTATGAGAAGACTTCTGTTGATAATGAAAATTGTCATATCAATTGCTTGAATCAAAATTTTTTCGTCCAATTTTGAGTCCTTTAGCATTATTCTACCCAATTCATGTTTGGTTATGTTCTTTCTTTCAACAACTCCATTTTTCTAAGGTGTTCATGTTGTTGAAAATTGTATTTTTATTCCATTTTCATCAATGTATTGCTAAAATAATTTGGAAGTGAATTCTCCACCATTATCTGATCTTAGACACTTCATTTTCAATTCAGTTTCATTTTTGACTAGCTCCTTGTAGATCTTAAAGCACTCAAATGCTTCAGATTTTTTTTTAGGAAACTGATGACTGTCATCTTGGTATAGTCATCTATCATTAACATGAAATATAATTATCCATCTAAGCCTTTTGTTCTCATAGGACCACATATATCAGTATGTATCATTTCCAATGGATGTGATGAAAAGTGTTCTTTTGTTTCAAATCCCAATTTTGTCTGCTTGCTGTGCAGACAGGCCTCACATAGTGTGTTGTAAGGTTTTGAGATTTTCATCATTTCTCATACTGCTTCCTTTTTTCTTATCCTGACAAGATTTTCAAAGTTTCTGTGACCCATTCATTTGTGCCATAACCAACTTTCAACCTCTTTAGCTAGTAGACATGCTTTAGTTGCTTCATCCAGAACATATATGTTGTCTAGAGCTTGAATTGTTGTAGCCACAATTTTACCATACCTGTCTTTCCTAATTTCACATTTTGTGGAGTTGAATAGCATTGTGTGTCCTTGATCACACATTTTTCCAACACTGAGCAAAATATGTTTCATGTTTTCAACCAATAGAACATTCTTAGCTAGAGCATCTTTTGTTCCAAGATTGATGGTACTTGATCTTATAACATTTCAAGATCCATCATTTCCAAAGGACACGGTTCCATCCTTCTTCTCTTTTAGAGATACAAATTTCTTTCTATCTCTATTCATATGTGTTGATCTATTGTTGTCAACATACCACACATATTTGTTATTTTGAGCCTTGAGAGCGAGAGCACAATTATCAGTCTTCTTCTTCTTCCATGTTTGTTCGTTTTGTGGCTTCGAATATTCTTCTGGAGGATTTTCAAGTTTGCAGTCTTTGGCTATGTGTCCAAAGTTTTGACATTTGTAACATTTAATATTATTTCTTAAATGTTCAAAGCTATTGAGGTTTCGTTGAGCCCTTGGATGTTCATATTTGACAAATCTCCTAGAATTGTATTGTTTTGTAGGGTAGGTGTGACATTCTACAGCCTTATGACTAAATTTTGCACATGAATAAGAATAGCCATGAAAATATGTTGGTACTTGGATGGAAATCTTCGTCGGGGAATTGTCTTCCAAGGCTATTCTTGTGAATCTTTTCCAATGAAGTCTACATGCCTATATTATCTCATAGGGTCATTTTATTTTGTTGTAGAATGTCTTGCTTCTTCTTCTTTGTAACCGAGGCTAGTTTTGTCATTGTAAGATTGTTGATGAGTTCTTCCAATGCCCTTGAGCTGTTGGCATAGTTTTGGAAAGTGTTTCCCTTCTGCACTTCCTTATGCAATGATACTACCATGGATTCTAATGCTTCCCTTTCTTGGTTGCTTTCTTCCAACTTCTTTTAAAGTGACTCTTCAATACATTTGTGTTCTTCAACTTCAATTTTGAGACCTTGAACTTGTTCTTCAAGAGTATTGGAACGAATCTTCTTAGCATTGAGATCTTTTATATGCCTTATTTTCTCCTTAGAAAATTCTTCTATGGTCAACAGTTCTTATTCGTTGTTTGATACCTCTTGTTTATTGTGCTTGGCCATAAACAATACTCTCTCATTGGCTTCTTCTTTACTGTCACTGTCTTCATAGAATGATGAGCTATCTTCTTTAGAGAGAAAGTTTCTTTTGAATCATTCCTTCTTACCTTGCTTGTTTAATTTCTTAAAGCATTTCTTTCCTTTTGAGTTTCCATCACTTTTGTTTGGACATTTTTCTACGAAAGGCCCAACCTCACCACAACCAAAACATATCAATGGAATTTTACCTTTGAATTTACCCTTACCAATTTT
This sequence comes from Pinus taeda, assembly GCA_000404065.3. Taxonomy (NCBI): domain Eukaryota; kingdom Viridiplantae; phylum Streptophyta; class Pinopsida; order Pinales; family Pinaceae; genus Pinus; species Pinus taeda. The sequence goes on along the minus strand of APFE031589312.1, from coordinate 13,834 downwards.
TAGTTTTCTCGTAAAGTAAGAATATTCTCAATCTGGAAAACCTTCTTCATCATCTTCCTTTTCTTCACACTTGCAGGTGTAGTTCTTTGCCTTTGAAGGTTGTTTGTCCTTATTGGTTTTCTTATATGCAGGGAACACAGTTTCTAGATGCAAGGTACCCTCTTCTTCATCAAGTATCATTTCATATGCTATGAGAACTCTATGTAATTCCTCTTTGCTGAGTTTGGCCATATTTTCATAGTATTGTAAGACCAATACCTTTGGGTTGAATCTTCCTGGTAACATTCTAAGAATCTTTCATATAATAGTCTTCTCATCAACAAGCTCTCATAATCATTCCAGATTGTTGGTTATTTCATGAATGTTCTGGAAGTATGCAACAATGTTTTCATCTTCTATCATTCTAAGTTGCTCAAATTTTGCTATTAGATTTGAAGCTATGCTTCTTTGACATTTGAGTCACCTTCATATATATTCTCAAGCTTGTTCCATACACTTTTGGTGGTTTTACAACCAAACACCTTATGATAAGCATATTCAATAAGTCCACTGATAATAATATTCTTTGTTTTTGCATCATTTACCAAATTCTTTTTACCTTTTTCATCTGCGGTTGTTGTAAAGCCATTTTGAACAGTGTCCCATACATCGTAACCTTACGCCAAGAGATAGACCTCCATTATTCCTTTCGAGAGTGCATAATTATTTTCATTGAACAGAGGTACACCATTCTTGGTATGCTCCATGATCTCATTCGAGTTGTTAAACTGCTATTGTAGGAACCAAGCTCTGATATCAATTGTTGGAAATACTGATGGGGAGGGTGAATCAATATTCCTTTCCATTAGTATTATTATTAATCTTTTAGAGCATTAGTTAATCTTCAATTATTATCAGTGTTTGTGTGGAAACCCCCTCGGGACAAAAGCCACATGAAATCTTTTCTAATAATTCTTTAATCTTCAATTGCAACTGAAAATAAAGCTCCAATTTCATAGAATCTAGAAGAGCATTCTTCTCCAGCTCCCACTAGATGGATGCTCCAATGCTCGAGATTCTTCAGTAGTCAATTGAATGGATGCCCCAACACCCAATGAGATACAATTCACCCTAGCACCACCCTACCACCCTATAGAAAAAAAAACAAGAATGGACACCCGTACCAATGAAAATGGTCCACTTTACAATGATATAGAATTATGTAGAAGAAGAAAACACACTAGACCATAAACCCAACTATGACACAACCACCTAATGATGATCCTAGACCTCACGACACTACCTCTTCAACTCTTGGAAGATAGACACTTGTACAACTTTTACAATGATGCTTTTAAAATGACTCTGTACAATGATACTTGATGCCAGCCTAAGTTGCATTACCCACAATATGCATATAAAATGCATGTCATATACATGTCCCAGGAATTTTAATATTACTACCTAGTAAACCTTCACAATTCAAGGTTTAAGCTCTTAATTAAACTCTTATGCAGAAACATTTCATGTGACTAACCCAAGTCTAAACTTTAATAAACCTTTGAATAATTCTTAACCCTTATAACTTAACCCTTTGGTAATGACCTGCACATATTAACCATACCATGGTTGAAGGACTTTGGTTAAAACTCAACTTAACCCATAATACATTGAACCCACTCATTTCTATTATAATTCCCATATAATAGAAATATACCATAAACCTCACTTAACCTTACCTTTCCACCATTCTTCAGATCTTTGCACATATATCGATGCTCACTTTATCGTGTTCAATCCACACCATTAATCTGCCTCGTCTGATCCAATGACTGTCGCGTCATAACTTGTGCCAAGTAACCTGGTCAATCTCCACCGTTTATTCCTCATATCTGAATCCAATAGTGATCACGTAATCTCATACAAATTATATCCACATCGATATTAGACCAAGACCACATGAGAAAAGTGGTTTTCTCTTTTGTCCGGGTGCTACGTGTCAACCCGTAAGGTTAATCGTGTGAACTCATAGAAATACCATTTTCCACTTTGAGGGTGTGTGAGAAAAAACTTACTGCTTATGAAGACTACACTACTATTTAGCTAACATGTGGCGTAATCTGATCCCTTCGATAAGATCTCTGCCATCTATCACACACAATCTCGTCCATTGATTTGACTGATCCAACAACTCTTGTTCCTTACTGATTATTTCTTTCTACACCATTGATCTTTTGTGTGTGACTTAACTGTTCAATTACCCCCTATGTCTACTAAAATACAATGATGTTTTTGAGCTAAATTCTCCTGCATCAATACTTTTACAATGACTGTATGCAATGCTGCCCACTTGAAGACTTCATGTGGTGAACTTCTTGCTATTTTTCTACACCTTCATTTCTTCTCGTGTCATGCTACCCTTTCTCACTCTTCAGAACATTAGATTATGCATTGAGTCTTTTCTTGATGAATATATATTACTTGCAAAAAGTATTCAAGGAAGTACCCATGACAAGATAATAGCAAAACTTACCTCATCCTACAGAGCATATGTTAGTGTTAAACAGAAACAACAAATTAGAATACAAAGAACCTAATGCAATTAAGAGATGAACATGCATATACAAAAGATACTTACGTGGAGCTTACCTCTTCTACATTATTTTGCTGCACCTTTCTCTTTGTTTCCCTAGAAAGTCTGATCCTTTGCAGCCCTTGACAACACCTGATCTAGTTTTTTTCTTTCCTTCTAGGAGCACGATATTGAATCTGATGTATCTCTGCGATTTCATATCCCCAACATGTGATCTATGGACTTGTAGTAGCCCTTTGTGTCTTATTTCTATTTCCATAGGTCTAACCTGCTTTGGATTCTTCAAGGCAAAGTTATGTCCAATCTCTCACAATGACCTAATTATGGACTAGTTCAGTAGAGCGAACTTGTATGGTGTGTCACGTGTCACTTTTTCCTCATTCAACTTGGCAATTGATACATAGAAAACTATAGTGTATTCACTATCTGCCACTTTTTACAGAATTCCAATCTGCTTCTCAGAGAGAGAGTTATGACGATTTTCCCAAGGTCACCTTTTTGAGATGAAATTTGGGAGCCTACAAAAACCCTAAAATCCATAGATCATATCTCCGAAAATATAGTGAACCAAGATCTGAAATTTGGTCATGATGTTCATCAGGATTGAAGCTCGAATGGGTTTTAATTTTAGAATCTAAGACTTCCTAGAAATAAATTTATAGTGAAAATTCCACGATCGCGACATTTGGAGGATATATGAGATTTATTTTTATAGAGTTGAGAGGGGCTTCTATAAAGAATGTTGGAAGGATTTTAGGAGCTTAAAAAATGATTAATTATTGATTATTCAATGGCCAAACTAAATGATAAATTCCATGCCACAAATATGGGGTTTTAGCCCACTTATTGTGGTTACTAACTTCAATCTTGAATAACTTACAAACCGTGAGGAATTACGAGGAGAGCTATATACCGATAAAATTATATTTTTGAGTAGAGTTTCCTATAATGGTTATGAGATGAGAAACCATGAATGATGATGCCTAATGTGCCATGGAATTTCAGGGTCATCCTTGGTGCTGCTTGGATTGACATCAATGACAACCTCATATCATCTTTAGAACAACACCACAGAGTCCAAATTCTATTTAATCATATTTTGAATTGTACTCATGTATATGATTATGACTCCATGCATTAGGTAACCCACTTCTAAGAGAAGTTGGAACATTGGATAATAAGTAGATTTTTAGTTTGGAACCATGTCCAGAGATAAACAGTAACTATTCATGATTGTGTGTTTCCACGAGTTACTATTATGTTGAGGAACAAACATTATCTAGTGAAGTCTTGCTAAATATTCTTTGTATCATATTCTTCAAACTCACATATGAAATATAACAGCGATAGATGAGATCATTAATATGAAAAGATTCAAAGAAATAGAAAAAAATGCTAGTGTGCATGGAATGGATTGGATAATATATACATTGAAGACAAACGTAGATGAAAATCTTATTCTAGACTACTTTTTTGAAATCCCTAGTTTTAACAGGTGCATTGAAATGGAAGTAAATGTGGAAAAAGAAAAAAATGAGGCAATCTCTTAATTTCTTCAAGCCATTGCATGACTTTCAGTGCCACTTGGCATTGTTGAAATTTCAATTTCCATATGAACAAATTTATCATAAACTTCAATAATAATAAAACCAATCACCTCCCATACAATTATTGATGCTTAGAAAATAGTAATTAACTATGCTACAATTTCTTCATGGACCTCCATTTTCTTCTCTACTGTTGAACATCTACCCAAGATACGAATTGAGGATTCATCAATTTCAACTATTGTGCTTCTATAATAATGTTAAAATCTTTCTATGATGCTATTTTCCAGTAAATATTTCTTTGTTGAGTCCACTTTAGTTGTTAAAATAGGCCCACAACAAATATTACTCCTCTCTGGACTAAGGTCAGAATTATTCTCATCCCCATTTGAAGTATGCTCCATTTGTTCCCAAAGATTCTTGGGAACTGAGTTGCCCTCTTCTAATATGCCAATAAATTTTAGGAAATCCGCATTGATCTTGAGATCATATATCAAATCTCCATGGACTTGAGCTTTCTTCTCTATCATTGAACATCTAACCAACATAGGAACTGAGGGTTTAAAATTTTCATTTTCTATGTGTGCAAAAGGGCATTGAATCCTTTATTTAATGTTACTCTTTACTAAACCTATATCTTGGTACTCCACATTATCTGTTAAAATATGCCTACAATGAATATTGGCCTTCTATGGTCTAAGACTCATATTATTTCCATCTCAATAGAAAGTTTGATCTATTTTAATCTAGAAACTTTTTAAAACTGAGTTATCCTCTTCTATAGTTCATCTAAAATTCAAGCCATCATCATTCATCCTCAAGTCATATAATATATCGTCATGGATCTCAACTTTCTTATCTACCATTGAAAAACTAGTCAGGAAAGGAGCCAATGGTTCATCAATTTCAATTTCTTTGCTTCCAAAGAAATGTTTATACTTTTCTTTCATGTTATCCTCCACTAAACCTTTCAATGCATATTCTATTATATTTGTTAAATAGACTCAAAATGAATCTTACTCCTCCCTGGACTAAGATTGAGATTATTGTCATATTTCCTTGAACATGGAAATATTGTTGCATGTGAGATCTCCCCTCTATGCTTTAATATATCCTTCATATTTTTCGAAATTCCAATCTCGTTGTTTGAGTTATATAATTTTGTAGAAATCCTTGAGTTTTTATTTCTTATTATTCCTCTAGAGTCATTCATATCCAACATCCCTACAATTATTTCATGCATCTCACTCATAGTATTGATCTCCTTAATATCTATAGTATTAATCTCTTGACATGGTTTGTCACAATTAACATCAATCTCCTTACACTTTGTAGCATTAGACTCTTCCATCTTCCCTATCAAAAATTGTTTCCCCATGTTTCCTTTGTATGTTTGCTCAGTTCCTTCTACCTGAGTAAGAATATGGCTTCTATTTCCATTTCAAAATTGTTTGTCATGTTCACATAAGAAATTGTACTTCCTTGAGTGAAGTGTCTCAATGTGGGGTCTCTCAATCTCTTTGATGTGGATATTCCCCGAACTACAAATATTTGTTTCTACTGAGCATATTCAATTTCTTCGCCTTGTGCTAGTAAATGGTAGGACTCCCCAAAGGAAGCAATATATTTGTGGTTCTTCCTTGAGGTATGTGATGGGATTTTCATTTCTATATCATCTTTACACATTTGAATGTTGATATAAGACCCTAATTTTTCCCAGTTTCAAAGTTAAATATGATAAAGAGTTCCATAGAGTTAAGGGTTTTGTTAGATTACATATGATAATTTTTTCATCATTGATGTGGAAAATTCCAATAAAACCATTTGAACATCAAGCCAAACATCCAAACATCAAGGTGAATTCCAAAATCATCCAATGTAGAGCACCAACTATTTAGGTTTTGGAATCAAATGCCAATAAAAATGAATGCGCAGGAACGAGTAAAGTCAATCCTCAAAACAGAGTGTTGAAAATGCAACAAGAAATTCTCAATTTGATTTTGTCGTGATTAAATTTAGAAAAATTGGATTTCCACATCAATAGACAACTTGGATGATGTTAACTTGCATTACATGGTTTGTGTCACCCAGTTTACTCAATAAATTCTAGTTGGAGGAGTTAGAGTTCAATTCTGCATATGTGATTGCTAATTGGTAGCAATCAAGGTCGGTTATCTAAGGTTTTTTCTATTAAACTAGTTCCAACTTTTGGAGGGACTAGTGGAAGGGAAGTTAAGCAGTGGAACTTCAGAAAAAATCAGTGATCATCCAATTAACTAATAAATCATCCAAAAATAGCTAGTGCATGTAGAGAATTTGAGTTACCTAGTTGAGGTGGAAATTCCAAGGCAGTGTATCGTCAGTTGTAGACTATTATTGAGTGTACGGTGTTGCATGAATTCATATGATCAACCTAAGGAATTGCACAATTCAGTTAGAGTAATTTCCTAAATAATAGAGGATAGTTCCTCAAGGAACAGTGCAAGGAAATAGGAGCTCAAGCTATGGAAAATTTTGACTAAGTCTAGGTCAGAGGCCTTCAATGAGTAGAGATATAAGTTGTGCACTTGCAGGGTGAACTCAATTGAGAAAAGAAATTGTATTACATCTCTATTAATTTTATTAATGTAAGAAGGAAATGGGTTTTTTAGTAGATTTCTTTCCACAGGTAAAAATACTTGTTGCATGTAGAGTAGTAGAGTAGGTTTTTATCTTGTGATTTTGATTAAAACTTCATGAGTAGTTGTAACTCTACAACCTAATTTCTACATGGTACCAGAGTTGGATTCACATTTGAGCAGGAAATTTGAAGTTGTTTCTCATAGGTTTGAATTTGAAGATTAGTGTAGTAGGATTTCCTCAGAGATAAGAAGATGGCCTTTAATGGACTAAGGCTAGAGTATGCCTTGGAAGGCACCTCTAATTTTGTTTGCATCGAGGTGTTATTAGATGGCAACAGATTGTTAGAATACATCAAGTTATATGTTGCAAAACCACAAGTATATGATGCCCAAAACATTGCTTAGTGGAAGAAAGATGTAGCCAAGGCAAGGATAATAATATTGGAGGGAGTACGAGATGATATTGTCTTGAATCTCCATGAAAAAAACTCTGTTCGCAATGTGGAAAGCACTAATAGAATTGTTTGAGAATAGTAGTGACCACAAGAATTGATCTGATAATCACCCTATGAGTGATCTCAGTTAATAATTATTGAATGGAGGTATTACAGAGTCATGTGCTGGTGTGTGTCTAGGTTATTTAAGCAACAGATTGAACAGATTGCAAATACATAGACACTTGAATAGGAAGACAGTAGAGAAATACAGTAAGAAAATATAAGAACACAAGAAATTAATAAAGAGTTCACCCTATCCTCCAGGGCTACATCTCCGATCCAGCTTTTAGTGGTGGCCTTCTCTTATTGTGTCTTAAAGTAGATATTTACAAAGAAATAGCTCAATATGAGTCTCTTGTCACAGGATAGCTTGGCAGGGTGGTTCTTGGATTCCCCAAGCCAATGGAGTACACAAATTCTCGGCCTTACCAACTTTCTGACATCTCGAGTCTACAATGGAAGGAGCCCGATGTGGTGCTTGGTCCTGATAGATCCCTTTCAGGGATGGCTCAAATTCCTCAAGCCCTCTGGTGCTCGATGCTTCCTTTGGTCATTTCAACCCTTTGTCTTCTTTTTGCTTTTTGCTTTCTTTGTCTGCTTTCTCTGTTCTTCCATGTGTGTGGGTGTGTCTCGTCTTTCCGGTTACCTTGACTGATTACTGGTCTATGCATGGCTTTAAAGTCACTCGGGCTCATGGCTATTCAATTTCTATTCCAACTCCATCAGATCGTCTACTACAGCTATGCTTGGAATTCCCTATCTCGGTGTCATCATCAGAATCATAGGGAGTGGCCACTTGTCCTCCTGTGAACTATGCCAGCTTGCCTCGTTGGTTCATTTCTTTAGTTACGTTATGGAATGAGTCATCTGCCACCTTGGCAATCGAATTGGACTTCAAATTATTTCATATCACAGCTTAATCCCCCATCAATTCCATCTTCTCCATCAGGCGCGATCTCAGTCGTTAGATCTAGAGCCCCTAGATGCAATGCCATCCGCTCATTTCACGCAGTTGACTTGCTCGACTGTTAGCACATGATGAGCGGTGGTTTTCTCTCTCCTCTGCCTACCACGCATCCAGCACTGAGTGGAATCACTCCATTTTCACTGAAACTACTTACCACCCAAGGATGCCCCCGATCAATACCGTTGGTTTTTGGAGCATGGGTCTTGCCTTTGCCTTTAGCCTTTCTCCTAATGGTTTTCCTAGCTCTCATGCGACCGAGCGCTCGAGGCTTCTCTATTTTGAGGGTTTTCACCCACCGATGCGCAATTAGTGCTAAGCACTAATTGCACATAAAACACTCCCTCCGTTTCCCGATCTAGGCCTCGTAGGGGCTAATTTCACGTCCCGCGCAGCCTCCATAGGCCTCTGTCAGTGTGCTTTGACCGAGGTCCTCATCGTTCCATGCTGGCTGCCAACTGCCACTGTTTTAGAGGTGTTTTTGATCACTGTTCTAAATTCTTTGAAGTCTGTCCCGACCTGGAACAACCATGGCTATGTTGATCATTCTTTATGGATCCAATAAAAATATTTTGGACCACCAAAAACTGGTTTACTTTCAAGCATCGATTAAGTGAGGGTACTGTTGTCTCACTTGCCCAATATCAATCCACTTTGCACTACTCGGCTTCGAACCTTTGAGTCCAATTTTGAGGTACTCAATGTTTCCTCTATGCATTGTCCTAACCTTCCTGTCCAAGACTGTGTATTCCTACAATTCATTTAGATATTCAAGTAGTAGGTCATTAATAGAAGGCAATTGACTTTTCTCTTCAGGATCCTCAACATTGAAGGTTCAAACAATCTCAAGCAATCTGCATTTACGACTGAGTAGATGTGCATGTAAGCTGGTAGATCAAGGCGAAAGTCATTTTCACCAATCTTCTCAAGTATCTTGAAGGGTCCATACCTGAAAAGCTTTAGCTTTTTACCTTCACCTTGCATCTTGTCATTGCTGATATACAACCAAACTTGGTCACCAACTTGAAAACTATGCTCCACTCGATGCTTGTCATGCCTTGCCTTGTATTTGGCTTGGCACTTTTCCAGTTGTTCCTGTACTGCCTGGTGGATCTCCTGGATCTGTTTAATGAACCTATTTGCCTTGTCCACATCACTGTGTCCATCAATGGTGGTATCTTTACCAAAGACAAAATCCAAAGGAGACCTTGGTGTGAAACCAAAACAGGTTTCAAAAGGAGATCTCTGTGGAAGAATGTTTTGCTCTGTTGTAAGGATGCTACACATAACACAAGTGTTCATCCCAAAGTTTAGGGTGTTTGCTGCAATATCCTCTGAGTAGTTGGATCATTGTCCTGTTAACTACTTTTGTCTGGCCATCAGTTTGTGGATGAAAAGTTGTGCTTTTCTTCAGTTGGATGTCCATTAACTCCCACAAACTTGACCAAAACTTCCCCACAAACTGATTGTCTCGATCAGATACAATAGAAGTGGGTAATTCAAAATGAACCCATACATGTTCAAAGAATATTTTTGTAGTTTGTTCAGCTGTAATCTGCTTATTACAAGGTATCAAAATGCACATTTTGTTGAACCTACTCGTTACGCAGTAATTTGTCACCATTGGCCACAGTCCTTGTTGCGCCCCCACTGTCACACATTGGAGGACACATTTACGGACCGGTGACCAGTGACATAACTTGAAAACACTTGCATTGAGGCCTCCTGAGTATGAAGTATAATAACCCTGAAGACACCTTCTGAAGATTAGCCTTGGAAAATGCCTTTTTCCCAGTAGCGCGGGCACACAGTATATTACCCCGCGCCAATGGCCCAGTCCTTACAAAGAGGGCGC
>APFE031589311.1:1730-48381 GCA_000404065.3 Pinus taeda | reverse complement strand
ACTTATCCATAGAAATCTTCAAATCCTTGTACACTTGAACATCATTATCATCCACTCGTGTGTTTTCAATTTGTTTTGCTGAAATTTGCAATTTTTTTGCCAAGTTGACATTTATGAGATTTTGCTTGCAACTCGGATTTATAGATACAATGATTTTCTCCTTCTGAATCAATCCATGAACCTGTAATAAGGATATACCAGTAGGAAATAGCCCCTTATGTGTTTCATTCTCCTTTTTTCTAGCTCGAGACCATTTGTCCAAAAGGACTTTTTCAAATTTTGCATCTGAAAGTTTGGTCAACTGCTTGCGGTCAAGTGAGACCCACCATTTGGAAGCCTCATCTACTAAAAATAACCACACTTTACCCCTCCAATCTGTTTTAAACATATGCTTTTGTTCCTTTATGAATTCTTCAATAGTCGGACCATCATCTTTTCCTGTAAAAATTGCCTTGCTAGAAGCCATGAGGGTTTGAAAAAATCCACTTACTTAGCTAAAATTTGAAAATGTCACAGTTTCATCAATATTGCTCAGAATCTCTATTATAACCTGTTTTTGGAAATGGAACAACCATTCTGCATCTGCCCATGTGATAGAAATCCTGATTCAGACATTGGAATTTTCGGATCTGCGCTGCTACTCTCCCGTCGTCACCCAAATTTCTGCAAAAAGAGATGATTTTAATTCCGCGATATCTCCCTCATCCGGACTCCGATTCGCCTAATTGGTTTTTTGAAATTGGGTGTTTTTCACAAAGATTCCAGATCTGCAATTAGATCTTGCAGATCTTGCACCAGGACGTCTAGATCTGCACCGCAAATTCGCTGCCCCGAAAAATTTTCTCCACCCTACTGATTTGTAGATCAGCGATATCTCCTTCATCTGGACTCCGATTTGACTGATTTTTTTTGAAATCGGCTATTTTTTCACAAGGAATACAGATATGTAATTAGATTTTTCAGATCTTGAACCAAAACGTATAGATCTAATCTGCAAACTCGCCGCCCCTGAAATCCTGCAAAAAATGAAAAAAAAATTCCACTTTTGTGCCCAAGAAAGTGCTCTGATACCGCTTTTTGTAGCTCCGATACCACTTGTTGTAGATCTAAACCGGAAATATTATGATAATAGAAATAACCCAAGAATAACAAGATAGAAATAGATAGAAATACTTCTTTATTATCAAACCCTTATGGTAGGGCAACACCATACATTCACTCCTTAAGGAAGGAGAACACTCCACAAGCCATATGCTTGTACATACAAGACTATTTCTCTTCATGTCTCTCCATGTGGAGTCTCTAGCCTCTATATAGGCCTTATACATACAATACCATGCATCATTACCATGGTTTCCTCATACAAACAACTAATACCATGGGCCCCTTACATTATTATTAACTACTTGTGGTCCCTTACATGACATGGGTTAACCACCTTATTTATTACTATGGCCCATCCCATTATTACATTATTACCTTGGGTACCTCCCTCGGTACCCCATATTACCCCCCCTAGGTACATAACATTTTTTCCCTAGAAGGCAACCCCTCTCTTTGTATGAGGGCATTGTATTTGAGGCTATGGTAGATGTGTATTCTATATGTGTGAGCGAAAAACAGAGAGGTGAGACTGTGAGAGAAAGCAGAGGATATTACAGTGGATTTGTTGTAGGTTGTGTCTCTTCATTTTGCTGGATAATAGGAAGGAAGGACTGGCTGTTCGGGGTGGACGTAGCCCAAACTGGGTGAACCACGTATATCTATGTCTCTCTTGTTTTATGTGTTTTTCTATGTTTATATTTCTACAATATTTTATGTGTTTCATTGCTCCGTAATATATAATTTTATAATAAAATGTATATAACAGTTGCCCCCTAAAGCATGAGGTCATTAATCTTTCTGATATCGGGTGAAATGATTTACTATGAGGATCTGAAGTTTTTTCGAGCTGGGAGGTGACTTGTAATAAGATACAATACAATACATTATTTTGACAACATTTTTTCATGATCTAGCTGAGGCGGGAATTCCCATGCTCAGCTTTATAAATTAATTTTCATGTAAAAAGGAAAGAAAATCGTCTATGTGACAGACTAATGATATGGACTCATCATCCTTTGATTTGGATGATCATCTGTTCAGCAATGATGTACACTTGATGTTTTTATATTCCTAAATATATAGCAGCCCAGATGGATGAAACTAGATCTGGGGTCTTCAAAACTCGTTCAATCTTCACTCAGAGTACAAGTCGATCCATGTGAAAAATGTTCTGGAGTCAAAAATGGAAATACATCGCCTTATTACCAGCCAATGATGTAAGTTGTTAACAGGCGCGAGAGGAACCACCAATAATGATAATGACCCTCAAGGTACTACAGTACAATTCACGTGGTGTGAAAAAGGACTTGGCATCGAACACCACGTGAAATCTCTCCCAGAAGTTCTCCACTGAAAACTGCTCATAAATGGTCAAAACTGGACCATACTGAAAGCTCAGTGCAGAGGGTGCGATGCATATCACCTTCCCAGTGTACAAGGTGCAATGCATACTAAATTTCTCCTCTGTAGGGTGCGATGGTTGGGAATGGACGAATGGAAAGGATAAAATGCGAGGTGGAAGATCATGGAATTTTCCAGAAGCTTCCCCTCTGACACTTGCCTCTCTATTTTCGACCAGGGATGAGTAAGAGAACATCATTCTCCAAGTGGAAGCAAGAACTATTAGAGAGAAGACACTAATCAAGATCCCAGAAGATGACTCACCTCTCTGTAATCATCTATATGTGGATCCCTCATCACAGAGATCCAGAGGCTATAATTTTGTATCTTATAGAAAAGTGATGTTGGTTTTTTGGTGTATATTCATAGTGTTGGGTGATCTAAGCTTTGCTTGAGGTGAAGAAGGGCTTCCTAGCTGGAGGATGATGATGGGTCAGAACATATGGTTGTAATCCTCTTGCTACTTTTCCTCTTAATAAGGCTATTCTTGTTTTCTTCCATATTCTTGTGTACTTGTTTATATATGCATTTATATGGTTAACACACATCTGGTCTTGTCTCATTTATGAATATAGATCATTGTTTCTTCGTTAAAAGATGGTTATTATGATTCGACAGGTTCCTTTTGAAGTTGGGCAGATGAAGAAGAAGCGGCAAAGCTCTATCAAGAAGGAGAGGAAATCGAGCACAAGACTAAGGTTTGTCTTCTTGGTTCTCCTCTTGTCTATTTTCATAAGAGAAAACAAAAGTAGACTTTACTTGTTTGTTTCTAAGATAGCCACCCATCTTAGTGGGAATAGCAGCATCCGAGTGGACACTATTCCCGGTAACACCATCCTAGAAGTTGTTCTCTAGTCGAGGATAGAAAAATTAATCCTTCAATTAGGGATGTAAGATCTTCTTCTTTTATTACAACTTTAGTTGAAGAAGTTGGTGAATCTTTAGGTTTTATTTCAGATCTAAGTACCTTAGGAGATCTATGTATGCCTGCAATTGATGGAATATGAGCTTGGGTTGATGGTGTGGCACGATGAAGTCGTGGTGGGGTGAGTGGTGATGTCGGAATTGGACTCCTACCTCTACTTACAAATATACCTCTTATTTCCATATGCAATTCATGTTTATTTTTTATTTTTTTTAAAGAAAAATTAAAAGACTCTATATACACTTCCCTAGAAACAGTGCCAAAATGTTTGGTAATTTAATTTATGTTAAATTAATTACATAAATTATCAACCAGGGCAAGTAAACTGATGAAATGTATGTGCACTATATGTGTTAGGAGTATTTTTCACTCACACAATTCCTAAGTTAATTTGAGATATCAAAATGGACATGTTTCTCTATAGCTATGTAAGTAAATAAATCACTCATAAAAATGGAATCATTTCTATTTCTCTTGCTTAGAAGAAATCACACTCTTCCTGAAATAAGTTTCGCACTTGCTTCACACTATAAAATAAAATCACATTCACACTCTGCTTGAAATAAAATCACAATTTCTTGAATGGAAATCACACTTGAAATAAAATCACACTATAAATAAATATAATTTAATAAAAAGAAAGATTAACTCTGCAATTGAAAATCCTATCTATAAAATTGCAATAGAAAGCTATGCTCTATCCATGTGCACAAGAGATCTCGCTTCACTCAACTATAAAATGATTAGATGAACTTGTTGCAAAACAATCTAAAACTTATATTAAAAAATCCAAACTTAAGAGATTAAATGAACTAACAAAAATCCTACAGCAAGCACATAATCTAATACTAATTACAAATAAATGAAAACCTTACTATCTCGAGGGGGCCCTATGATAAGAAGTAGGTATTAGTATGATGCCTTCAAAAGATGATTAACCACTCATTGGAATCTCACAACAAAGAATTAAGAACGAAACAAGGTTTATATTAAAACATAGTGTTTAAACATAAAATTCCCAGTCTGCGTTCACTATGCGAAGAGACATATTTATAAAAGTCCTCACATTAAATGTTTCAGAGTATTACGCCTGATGCTTAATCTACATTAGCTATAATTAACTTTGAAAGATAAGATATCGTCATCTGCTCATGACTTTCTATGAACACAATGAATCATGAGGCTAACAATATGCATCTCACTCACATGATTCGCCTTCTACAATGGTTGACTTTCACTTTGACCGAGCTATTAGGGTGTATTCTTTATCGATCCAGACTATGAAAGTAGGAACAAATCGTTGTACCAACTATTTTCCATTTGCCCATATGTCTTGTTCTTCGGTTGAAGCTTCACAACACATCAAACCTTGGGCTTAGCTGCAGAAACATACATCAATTGTAGAATCGTTGTAATTTAATAGCTTAGCTAAATATTGAGTTAAATAATAAAGAAAAATTATATTTATGAAATAGAAGATGATTATGTACCTGCTATGCTATCAACCTTGTAAATTGATACTCAAATTGGAATTATGAAGGTCAAAAAGGGAGGAATGGAGTGAAAAAGAGTTGTAAAAAATAAGCAATTTTGGGGTTTAGCACCTACGCTGATCTGGTACTTTTGACTAACTGAGTGACTTTCTTCCAAACCAATGATGGTTCCTCTTGTTATCACCAATCAAATTCAATATTCAATTTACCTCTTGCTCTTATTTATTATTTCATGCCTTCTTTCTTCCTATACTAAAATGAAGAACTAGCATAGATACTTCTCCTTTTGTCTGATTGAAGTCTCTACCTATTGTAGGTTATATAACAGAGATCAACCACATGAATCACAGACTCTGATATGCCAATTTTCTGTCGATAATTTTGATATGCAAAAGTTGGTGTATGCTACCTCCATTCACCATTCAATTTTCCTTTCTTATGAGTGTTGTAATAACTCCTTCATAACTCTCTCTGCTCTCTCTGCTCATGATCCATGCCTTTCATTGCAATGTTCTAGAAAGGGGTTGAATTATTTCCAAATTTGCATGTAGCTTCTTTGTGTCCATTATTCTTACACTTATGGAATTCAACTTTATTCAAGAAGGGGTCAAAGGAATGGGTCTTCTTACTTAATATTCTGTTGGTTCAACTTCTTGGAATGGTACTCACTCTACTGGACCACTTATAATATTTCCTTTGATGGGAAAAGGCTCTTTGTGAATGTCCATTCAAATTTCACTTTTGGGGAATTCATGGTTGCTGTTAAAATGGAGCTTTCCGCCTTTGCTTTTGCAGCTTATTTTTCCTCTTTGGACACTTGATGGAAATGTGCCCTGCATTACTACAATACAAATATATGAGGGGTTGCATACCTTTGTATTGATTCCTGTAAGTCCTTTTATCTCCTTGAGGTTGCCTTCTTTTCTCTGCCACTTCAGTGTTCTTGAATCTTTCTCTGACAAAGCCAGTGGGTGCCTTTAATCCTGCTGCTCAATCACTGTCATCTTCTAACTTTGTCTCATCCTAAGAGGAACAATGGCTAGTTTGAATGTCTTCAAATGCTTCATAATTGTTTTCATGCTTTTGAAGATTCATGAACTTCATATTTAATGTTCTATTCTCTTTTTCTAGCACCATATTGATGGCTCTGAATTTATTTATCTCCTCAACAGATAATATGAGTTTCCTCTTAAAATAGATATTTTCTTCAAGATCTTCCAACTCAAAAAAGGAGGAACTAGATTCACAAAAAGTGTTAATTTCACTCACATCTTGTTCAAGAGTTTGTTCCCTTGGTGACTCTATGGATTTTTTTCTTCACCAGAGGTGGACCCATTTTCTTATTGAACAATGTATAGATACTTTATTTCTATTAAAGTAGCTCCTTCTTCACTACAACTAGATGAGAAAATATCACTTTCACCAGTACTTGCAGTTGAGAAGGTTGAAGATAAATGGCCTATTGTGTGATAGTAAAAAAAAAATCAACTTACTCGCATATTGCATCTCCTCCAAGTGTTGATAAAAAACTTGGCCTATTGATATAGAAGAATCATCCTTTGATTCATGATCTTCAACAATCTTTGAATATTTGGCTACTCCATCCTCTAAGGAAAGCTGATTGACATCACATGTGTGGAGTACTGAAGAAGGTATGTTTTTACTGATTATTTTGTCATCTTTTTATTAGAACAAATAACTGCTTTGCATTATGAACTAAATAGATAATAGGAAATCATGATAAAATCTATAGGATTTATATGTAACACGGGAATACTAATAATTTCCATTTCTTATGCAGGAAAAGGGAAAAACGAAAGATTGCCATTCTAAAGAAAAATATAGGGCCAAGTTAACTGATGTCCCTCTGGCGGTATGCAAACAAGGTGATCTACATTAAAACATATCAGCCAAGGAAAGGAAAAGGAGATATCAACTCGGTGCTAGAAAACAAATAGATAACTGGGAATTAACAGTTTGGTGAATCCCTCAGGATCCTTCAATCCTGAGGGATCACTGCCTTAACTATTTTTCATCCTTCATATCTCCGCTTTAGCTGTTATAAAAAGGGGCAGCACTACTAGCTCGGGGGGATGATCTACTATTAAGTTTTATGTAACTTTGCTTTGTATTTGAAACTTTTATCATCGACTCTCGTTGAGAGGTGATCCACTGTAATTCTATTTTAATGCTTTAATATAAATCTGGTTGTTGCTCCATCTTTGATCCTGGAGTAATTTCAAGTCATGTGTCCCTAGAGGCTAAGGGCCCGGCCCTGGTGGAACACTTGTTCCTGTACCATTATCTTTAGTTCGTGTGTGGTTTTTATTGTCAGCTTTGTTCGGTAATCTGACGTGTTTTGTTATTTTACATCACGAATCTGTTATATTTGATTCATGTTCAACTGAGTAATATTTTTCTTTGTAACAAGAATGTCGTACTGTTTATTCTGACTCTGTAATGCATTGTTGTTCCTTTAACCTTTAATCATAACATTTCCAGTCTTTACAGAATACTATTGTTGTTCAATTACAGATTACCCGTGCTGTAATATTCATGAATTGGTATTACTGTATTCATCTATGGTTTACATTTAATTGTGATTGTTGATTCAACTGATATTGCTATTCCATTAAGAATTAAAATCATTATTCTTTATAACTAAGGTTGATATTTGTATTACTGAAACCAAATTGTTGTTTTCTCAATACTAAGGTGTGTCGTGTGTGTTATTTATCTTAGTTTATTGTGCATTTACATTTGGCTCTAAGTGTTGTTCTATATTTTATTACTAAACAGTTTCCATTCTATTTCTGTGTGTTATTCGAATATCACTATCTGATTTCCATAGGACACGATTGCTGCACTTATTTCTATAGACTGAGGTGTTGTTGTTTATAAGAATTAGTTGTTGTTATGTTTCCTAGCTGTTGTCCCATTTCTCAGTTGTTGTTCCATTTCCTACTTGCTGTTCCATTTCCTGTCACTTGCGTTATCATTGCTTTGGTGTGCAGAACGATCTGAAACTGTAGTGGGTGTTGAAATTTGTTGTCGAGTTCCTAGGTTGATGATTTGTTCCTTGATTCCCTTTGGTTACATCATTTTACAGAGGGATGAGTTACTGTTACTGGACCCTTGAATGATAAATTGCTTAGTTTTCTGATTGCATGATTTAGGTTTTAAAGTGATTTGCTGTAACTAGATCTTGTTTTAAGCATCTGTTTACTCTTATATTTTGAGCACTATACTACTAGCCCTGCTCCCTTGCCTACTTTTCTGCAAATTTGTTACTGTTTTGTTTGGGTAGAACCTAGCAGTTGGTTTGTGTGCATGACTAAGCAGAAAAAGCCAAAAAAGAATCCTAAACCTCTACCCAAGCCGGATAAAGCTAAGGGGCCGGTGACCATTGGCCGATCAACCTTTATAGATGAAATCTTTAAGAAAGCAGAATCTCAACCTTCAGTAGGACCTAGGAAAGTTATTTCTAGACAGCCTACTAGTTCCCTTTAGGCCACAAGATCACCATCTGTAGCCTTTGTTGAGGTGCATAGTCAAACCAAAGAGCAAGATTTTCAAGAGATTGAAAATTCCAGCCCAAAATCATTGCAAGAAGGGAATCTTAGAAACCTCTGTGAAGGAAGAGGAGAGACAGGAGAAACTGAAGAACCAAGATCTCCTCTTGCGGTAATTCAGTCATTAAGTAGCCCAGATAAGGGAAGTGCTGAAAAAATCATTTATAATGAAGTTGAAGAAATTCAAGAATCTGAAGCCCCCCAGACATTAGGCACTCTCATTATCCCAGATAAAGGAAGTGTTGTCAAGGCCATTCCCGTTAAAGCCATTCCCCCTTGACAACTTAGGAATACCCTCCTAGATATCCTAGAAGGTTATTGGCATATATTTGACCAAATGGCCCACAACCAGCTAAACACCCAAACCTCTACACTGCAATACCCCATTGTGGATACTATAGCTAATGCACCCATGAAAGCAATTCCTCTTCAGCATATCCCTATATTTCATGGCCTTACATCAGAAGATCTGGATGCATTCCTATTTGAATTTGATGTCTTGTGTAGAGGATATGACTATACCACCGATCCTTAGAAACTGAAATTATTTCCCTCTACATTAAAAGGGGCTGCTTTAAGATGGTTTATGGGATTAGGCGGTGGTGTTATAAATAATTGGGATCAAATGAAAGAGTCTTTTCTAAAAAAATATTAGGACTATTGCAGGTCTAGAGAGTTAAAAGATGAAATATTTCAGATGGTAGCTAGACCAAATGAAACATTAGAGGAATATGTTGAACGTTTCTAGTATAATCTTCAAAGATCTCCTTATGCATCATTACCCTTACCTGATAATGTACTAAAAACAATGCTAATTAGGGGAATGAAGGAACAATGGATTGAAACATCGAATATTATGGGAAAAGGAGACATTTATCAATAAAATTTTGTTGACATTATTAATCTATGTATCAGGAGCTCGAGAGGCAGCACAAGTCTAAAACCAGCAGAACATGATCGGTTTGTAAGAGATAATAGAATTTCGACAGAAGGAGTAACTTGTGCAGAAATTGAAAACTTATTAGAAAATTTTTAAACTGATATATTGGGGACATTGACAACACAACTTGATATTATGCAGGCCAAACAAAAGCAAGCAGAGGCAGAATAGAGTTTGGCAATCTTTTGTCCCAGGTGCAAGAAGAAACACATCCATAAGGAGTGTCCATTAGATGCAATCCAAGTTTGTGCCATTTTCCATGGAAAGATTTCCCTCACTTCCTGGATTGAAAGCAGTATACAAGGAAGTAGAAGAAGAGCCAGAATCGGTGTATCTACTCAATCAGCGCCGTCAATGGTAGCTGTGACAATCAGGTATTTTTTCAGACCCAGCTTCTTCTTTTTAGCCTGCACAATATCATACTCAACAATATAATACAATGTGGCAAAAATCAACCTCCCTTCCTGAATTGGCCACAACAACCATTTCCTTCATCATCTCCATGGCCGAGTCAAGAAAGTCAACCCAATTGGCCAAATTTTCCCTATACCCCACCATATTGGCAAAATAATGCTTATCCAACACAATGGACCCATCCTACTTCACAGAGTCAAGCCTGGTAGACAAACTGGAAAAGACCGATGAATCAGCTAGTAGGAACCATCCCGCTCCCTCAACCCACACTGCCAGCCTTACAACAAAACCCTCAGCCTAACTTAAGACCACAACTCCTAGCCCAACCCAACCATAATCTGAACAACAGACTGGTCCAATATATTCAAATAATTGAAACATCGGAAATAGGAACCGATCTAAGGGAGTGTAATGACCTTCAATTAGGATCTAGTCATATCATCGAAACAGAGGGAGATAAAACAACTCAAGTTGAAAAGCAGTTACCTATAGAACAACCACCACAAGAAGAGGATGTGACCAGACAATAATTTCAAAATCAAGCAACCACATCCTCTCCCCCATTCCAAGAATGATTAATTATACCTCAAACTATACAATATCCTGATTTTGACATTCTGGGAGAATTAAAAAACCTGTACATAAAAATCCCACTCCTCCAAGCCATTCAAGACATTCCGATATATGCAAAGACTATCAAAGAGCTATGTATAAAGAAACCAAAGAGGAAAATAGCAACTAACCCAAAAGTCCAAGTAGTTGGCACTTTATCCGACTTATTATTAGGAAAAGAAACACCCGTTAAATACAAACACCCAGGAAATCCAATAGCAACCGTACAAATCTATGGTCAAACCTTCTCAAATGCCTTAGTTGATCTAGGAGTCACAATTAATATCTTAACAACCACTATTTTCAAAAAACTGGGCATTACATCAATAGAACCAACCTCTACATTACTAGAACTGGCTGATTGATCTGTGGTTAGGCCAGAAGGCATATTACATGATGCCATGGTATTTGTTGACTCCTAGGAGTATCTGGCTGATTTTATGATAATAAACCCCAAAAATCGACTTGATGGACATCCATTGATCTTAGGCAGACCCTGGCTTGCAACTGCCGATGCTTATATTGGCTACTAACAAGGAAATATGACCATAACTAGAGGAGAAAATATCAAGAACCTAGCTTTATATCCTCCAGCGCAGCCAAGTGTCATAATAAAAACTAACAAGCACCCTGTATCATACCTTACTCAAAATATTAGATCTCCATTAACCATAGAGGAGGCCCTATATTTCAAAGACCAAACAGAAGATGATGCCATTAATAATTTTATTAGCCAAGCTGAACCCAGATCCCACATACAATGTCATATGATAGAAGTAGCATTCAATAATGAATTAGAAGAAGATCCTCTTAAAGATACACATCAAACAATAGCTACTACCTTTGTCTCAAATAGAAAAATTGTAGAGATTGAGCCAGGAAAGACTTTAAACATCAATGCCAACCTGACTTCCGAACAAGAAAAGAAGCTCATCCAACTATTGAGGAGATATGAAGAAGCATTTGTGTGGGACTACCCTGATATGAAAGGAATTGATCCCAAATTATGCACACACCACATTTATATAGAAAAGGATGCGAGATATGTTTGCCAACCACAAAGGAGACTTAATCCTCATCTAAAAGATGTTGTAAAAGCTAAACTTCAAAAACTCTTAGATGTTAACTTTATCTACCCTATCTCCAATAGTAAATCGGTCTCTCCACTTTTTGTGGTACCAAAGAAGAATGGAAAGTGGAGGATTTGTGTGGATTATAGAGAGCTAAATAAAGCAACACAAAAAGACCACTTCCCCTCCCATTCATTGACCAAGTATTAGACACTTTGGCAGGAAAGAAATTCTTTTCTTTCTTAGATGGATTCAATGGACTTGACCAAGACAACACTACTTTTACTTGTCCTTAGGGAACGTTTGCCTATAGATTTCTAACTTTTGGCTTATGCAATGCTCCTGCCATATTCCAAAGGGCTATCCTTGGCATCTTTTCAGACTTAATAAATGAAGGGCTTTAAGTATACATGGATGACTTTACACCATATGGAGACGATTTTGACCCAGCATTAGACACATTGGAAAACGTCCTACAGCGCTGCATTGCCACCAGACTTTGTTTAAGCCATGAAAAATGCTATATGATGATGACTAAAGGACTTATTCTAGGCAATTATATCTCAGTAGTTGGAATACAAGTAGACCCAGGCAAAATTTAAATAATTTTGCTAATTCCCACTCCTACCACTCAAATGGAGGTACATAGTTTTCTTGGATTTTCTAGTTATTATAGAAGGTTTATAGAACATTTTTTGCATATTGCTGCACCTCTATATGCACTGATAGGTAATGTTTACTTTCTTTGGATAGAAAAATGTGATCGTTCTTTCCAGGATCTGAAGAAGCTTGTGTCCACATCCCCAGTCCTTCGAGGACCAAATTAGGACTTGCAATTTCAAATTTCATCAGATGCCTCAGATACAGCTATTGGAGTAGTCCTTGGGTAGGAATAATATAAAAAACCATATGCAATTTATTATATTAGCAAAAATTTATCTCTTGCTGAATTGAATTATACTTTTACTGAAAGGGAATTTCTAGCTGTAATACATGCTGCGAATAAGTTCAGGCATTACATTACTGGATATCTTGTTATCTTGTATACAAACCACTCTACCATAAAATATTTAGCAAACAAACCAATCAAAAATGGTAGAATAACTAGATGGTTGATTTTATTGCGCGAATGCCAAAACCAGTGGATGTGGCAATAGTTGAAGACCAATTTCCAGATGAGCATTTGTTTGTTGTCACTAGTAAACCACACTGTTATGCTGATGTTGTGAATTACTTAGCAGTAGGTAAATTACCGAAACATCTGACCCCCAATGAACAAAAGTAGATTGTTTAGCGAAGTGCTCGATTTTCTAGGATTGGGGACTACTTGTTCCACATAGGGGCAGATATGCACATTAGGAGATGCGCCCATGAGGATGAAAGTTTTGACATTTTGAAAGTTGTCATGACAGACCATGTGGCGGACATTTCGCCGATCGCAGAACTGGAAATAAGGTGCTACAAACAGGGTATTATTGGCCCGTGATCTTCAAAGATGAAAAGAAGTTCGTTCAAGCTTGTGACAGTTGCCAAAGAGCAGGATGCCCTGGTCAATCCAACGAAATGCCCCTTAATCCACAGTTAGTTATTGAACCATTCGAGCGATGGGCCCTCAATTTCGTTGGACCAATTAACCCATCCTTGAATCAAAAAACATATATTTTGGTAGCAATAGAATATGTAACCAAATGGGTTGAAGCAGAGGCATTGCTGAGGGCTACAGAGGATTCTATCATACAATTCTTGTTCCATATATTTGTGCGATATGGGCTTCCAAGAGATATAATTACAGATGGTGGACCACAGTTTGCTGGTAATAAGATTGCTGCAACACTCAAAAACTATCATATCCAGCACAAATCACTACTCCATTCCACCCACAAGAAAATGGTCAAGTAGAAAGAAACAATAAGATAATAAAAGCAATCTTAACAAAAACCATTGCGTCACATAGACGCGATTGGGCTGCAAGATTACCCGAAGCTTTGTGGGCTTATAGAACAACATGGAGAAGCACTACCAGCTATTCACCTTACCAATTGGTGTTTGGAAAGAAACCTATTTTTACCATAGAAATTGAAATCAAAACACTCTGAACAACACAAGAAGTCGGCTTAGATCTAAATGAGGCATAGATTAATAGATTACAGCAAATTAATGAGCTGGATGAAATCAGGCTCTCTGCTCTTCAAAACACCACACTAATCCAACAACAGTGAGCTAAATGGCATGACACTCTCATTAAAAATAAAGTCTTCTGTGAAGGATATTGGGTGCTTTTATACGATTCTAGGTTTCAGGATTTTCCCGGGAAGCTTCAGATTTGCTGGCTGGGGCCATATGAAATCCAAAAGGTACATGATAATGGTACCCTTAATCTAATCACCATTGATGGATCTGGACATACTTTCAAGGTAAATGGCCATTGAGTTCGACTTTACCACAAACCACTTACTCGGGAGTCCTTCTACCAGCAACTACGCGAAGACTCCGACATGCAAATTTTGGAGGAGGAAGAGAAATCTTCCTCACCTGTGATTCATTAAGTGATTTAATTGTCTTTACATTCTGTACATAATTCCTTTGTTTTCTTAGCGTAAATTACTCTATGTAAATATTTTTTTTATTTGCACTTTACAGCCCTTTCATCATTTTGTTATTCTTTTTTTTCTTCCTGCACTTGTATTTTTCTACTGTTCCTTTTTCAAGAGGAACGACACTGTCGCTTTGTTGTTCTTTTTCTGAATGGACAACATTTGTGTACACTTTGGTTGTTTCTACTATTCCTTTTCCAAAGGGACAACATTTTCATTTTGTTGTTCCTTTTCCAAAGGAACAACACCTTTTGGATCATTCGTTCCTTTTTCACTTTCATTTTGTTGTTCCTTTTCTAAAGGAACGACACTTGCATTTTTGTTGTTCCTTTTCCAAAGGAACGACCCTTTAGATTTTTGCTGTTCCTTTTCCAAAGGAACGACACTTGCGTTTTTGCTGTTCCTTTTCCAAAGGAACAACACTTTTTGATTTTTATTGTTCCTTTTCCAAAGGAATGACACTTTTGGTTTTTGTTGTTCCTTTTCGAAAGGAACCACATTTCAGTTTTCTGCTATTCCTTTTCCAAAGGAATGACATTTTCGGTTTACATTGTTCCTTTTTCAGCACTTGTATTTCATTTCTCTTCCTTTTTCACACGACAAAATTCTCGTATTCCTTTTACTTATGCTTGTTCTCCTTGCTGATCCGATTTGAAGATATCTCCTGTTCCTGTTATTTTAAGTCTTTTGGCGCACAACTATACATTTATGCAATCGATACAAAGCTAGAGCATACTGAAATCAACAAATTATATAAAATAGCTACTCTTACAAGAAATTGCTATGAATTGATAGGAGGAAATAGGACAGGACACAATTATTCATCACTTTTGTTGTCATTACCCTACTAATACTGATATGGTTGGTTATCTTTATCATGCTGGTTTTTTTTAAATTCCCATAATCTTCTTTGATCATTGTTAAGGAATAAAGACCAAAGGGTTTATATTTTTCTATTGGGATGATAAGACTTCTTCCACCATTCCTACTCTTAAGGAGGGCTGAACTACCCGTTGCGTATAAATAGGAAAGTACATTCTGAAAGAAAAACGAAAAACTATGTTTATTTGACTTCTTTATATGAGTTGTCAAATGCAGGATAGGGGGTCTCATCAAGAGCCAACCTACCATGCTCATAAGGAAGAAAGTGAAGTGGCATTCCCACTATGGCCACCACACCAGGGATATGATCCAAGAGGCACATTAGAACAAATAAGGAATCCTTGGAATAGGAGGTCTCATCACGAGCCAGCCTACCCACTTTTCACTCCTTCTTGGTGAATGGCATTATGATTCAATTAGTCATCAAGCCAGCATAATGACCTCCATTTTGACATTTCCCAGCACTTCCTAAGCATACACAATGGATCATGGTTCCCTGGGTGAAACAAACAAATCTGTCAAGGTTATATACACTTGTCA
The DNA here is from genome assembly GCA_000404065.3 of Pinus taeda. Lineage (NCBI taxonomy): Eukaryota > Viridiplantae > Streptophyta > Pinopsida > Pinales > Pinaceae > Pinus > Pinus taeda. Next base: position 32,834 of record APFE031589311.1, on the reverse strand, counting down.
ACAACAGAGCTCTGTTAATGGTATTGAAGTCACTTTCCTTATACACCAATAGTAATCATTAACACCCTTCTCTATCTTATACCTTTGTAATCCATCAAATAATATTATGTATATCACTACCTCGAACCATTCAACACATGAAAATCTATCATAACCAATCATGACGTAAAAGTCGATAATGATCGCATTACACTGGTTGTGCATGTTAGCTATCCTATCCTCCCAGCGTCGCATCATGTAACAACATTCTCTTATTTGTTAAGCGACCCTATTATACACCTCGATTTCGGTAACCTGCTCCTTTTGTAAACATGGCATGTTGGTATATGCTATTCCTTTATGACTATGTACTAGGATAGATTGGCATGCCACTCCCTCATTTGACGGCTAAGGATGGCCTATCACATTGCAGGGGGGAGGCTCACTTCATAATTTGTTGGCATACATGTCAGACTATTATTCGCAAACTCTTACTTGGGAATAGCAAGGCTTAACAGTATCTCGTTTTTCAATTTGCATGCCTTACTGTTCCTAAGATATTTCCATATTATACTTTGAAGAAATTAGTAAGATTTGAACGAGCTTTGCGATTTCATTATTTTCTCTACGTTATAACAGTTTGGACAGCCTGCTGTTCCTTTGTCGTCTCTGTGATTTTACAGTGTGCTAAAAGCATGGGAGGAAGATCAATTTGGAGAGAACCATAGGTATTGAAAGTCTCTGGTGCTGCATGAGAAATCCTGGCAAGGGCAGGATGGTTAGTCTATCTCAATCGCTTATAGGAACCCAACAAGACCGTGGCAATAGAATTCTTGTAGAACTTGCAAGAAGATCACTCCACAGTAAGGGGGAGACACATAACAGTCACTAATGGCATAATCGCAGAGGTCTCGGGACTGCTAGCCACTGGACCTATGTGGACGCTAAAGAAGGAGAGACTACAAAAGATCATAAAAATCTTCTAGGATGACGGCCAGAACCTGACAGTCAGAGGAAAGGGAGTTCTACCATCTGCATTAGGAGAACCGTGGGAAGAATTGGCGAAGATCATCTAGAGCTACATCACCTGTGAAGGCAAGAAAGACGTGGTAATACCACGATACCTTAAACTTTTAGCTGTATTAAAATAGAAATGCTCTGTGAACTTACCAACATTTTTAAATTCATTACTTCATGATGTTGCCCGAAGCATGAAAATGTCACAACATGTAGAATCGATAGTTAGTCACCATGGGTTGATACGACTGATAGTTAGCCACAATCTTGCTCAGCAACAGAGTAGCTGGGAAGAACTGATTGCTACGATAGATGGGGCACTGACTCTGCCAGCCCCAAAACGCAAACATGATACCAATACACCAGATAGACCATCGAAATGGAGAAAATTAGTTAGATTGGCATGGATTAGAGGGAGGTTGGAAAATCTCCAAGTGAATACCAACCAACCTATGGAAATAGATGATTCCGGGGATGAGCAACCCCCACAATTGGAAGGAGGAGAAAATGACAGAGAATTGGAAGAAGACGAGGAAGGAGAAGCAAGGGAATAGATCGAATAGCCTGGGCAGGTGGAGGTAGAGACAGGGCCATGTGAAGGAAGCCCACTACAAAATCCATTGTAAGAGGATGGATTGGCCCAAATTCTGGCCAATATGGGCGAATATGTCCAGCCTGTTAGCCCGCTAGGCCTCCATATTGAGGAAGAACCAAAAGAGCATTCTGCTTAGGAAAAAAATGCACCCGAAGAACTGTGCGACGAGGAAGAGAAAGAATAGGATCATTCCGTTCATGATGTAAGTATGATAGGAGAGAAAAGTGACGAAGAGCTAGAAATGGAACAATCTGCCCCCAGCCAGACTACGTTGGAAGAATTTCATGAAGAAGAAGGGGTGGAAAAAGAAGTTACCCAGGAAATAACAGAGCCAGCTAGGGTTTCTACTCCTGAGCAACCCGAACAAAACAACGAAGGAGCACCCCAAAAATAAAACTAGGGAAGTGGCCAAGATAATAGTCCAGGCCCGAGTAAACAGACAACTATTCCTTCTAAGGAAACAGAAGAAATTAAATGATTGCGAAAAGAACAGTAGATATTACTAAATATGATAGCTCGACTTCGACAACAAATCGGGATTTTGAAAATGAGAGAGAAAGTTAAAAGGACTTCGGGAGTAAGACATGCAATCACTCCGGCAAGACCCCTCAAGAAAAAGAATGGTGGAATCAAGTCCAGCCTGCTACTCAAAACCCTGCTGAAGTCCAGATTGCTATTCATAACCAAAAGGAACAACATTCAGCTATTGCCCATGTTGAAGTGCAAATAGATGATATATCGGTCTGTGACAAAGAAGTTCAGACAGAGGCACAACCCTATGGAGAAATGTGAGCCATAAACACGAAGCTATGTAATAATAAGATTCAAGTGGACCTTCCACTCACCACTACCATGTGGGATAATGATCAGAGGATAGTAACCCTACGAGAGGGTTTGATGCAAGCTCAACAAGCAGTAGAAAAATTCACAGAACAAACGGTTTCTCGAGAAAGGTATGAAGAATTACAACAACAACTAAGGAATGTCAATTTATCCAAAAGCCAGGCCTTTGAAGGATGGCGAAAGGAAGAAGAAAAAGTCGCAAAGGTAACTCATAGGTTAGATATAGTTGTCAAGCAGATGGATACCTTATGCTTTTTGTACACTAACGTCCTAGCATGTAGGGCCTCTGATAAGAATTATGCCTTGTTTTTAATGGAACGATATTTGCAATTGAAAATAAAGGTTGTCAAAGCAGGAGCCTCTCTACAAATTAATACTATTGATGATTTTATAAATTATTGTAAGAATTATGGAGTAAAGGTTCAAAGGTTATTGTGTGAATTTTATCTGCATAACCTTGTGCTCGATCAAGAGACAGAGCAGAACCCCGACCCTTTCGTTGGGGATATCCAATTGCAGGCATTTATTTCATTTGGAGTTAATCAAATCAATCGCTTAAAGCCTATAATTCCTTCCAAAGAAGAGAAAATGGATTAGACTTATGGGTAAGATATGAGCCTAGGAACCCAGTGTCGCTATGGAGGAAACATAGGAACCTCATCAGAACTCCAGGTGTGATTGAAGCATTAGGACCCATTCATACCGCAATCAATCGGTAGGGGATAAAATACTTTTTCACTATTAAAGACCTTGCCATTGATGCTGCTAAATTTTGATATCAGATTTCTAATCCTAATATTCAACTCAGGGAACCTTTTAATTATGAGAACTTTAAATTAGCTGCCAATCGCTTGAACATCTATGGCAAAATTATCTTGAGGGCAGGGCCATCTTGGCTAGGATATAGGTTTCGGAGTCCGATTATTTGGCACCCTGCACCTGGATACCAAGCCCTGTATGAGATGCCTGAGGGTCAGATAGGCCATATCTTTGAACACCTAATTAGACATCATGGTTGTAGACCACCACATGAGATCCCATCTCCAGCTTACTCTCTCACTCCCTTACATGTCAACTACAATGTTTTCATGAGGGCATGAAAAAGGGTAAGCAGGGGGGTGTGCAAAGTACTGAAGAAGGTATGTTTTTATTAATTATTTTGTCATCGTTTTATTAGGACTCATAATCGCTTTTCATTATGAACTAAATAGATAATAAGAAATCATGACAAAATCTATAGGATTTATATGTAACATGGGAATACTAATAATTTCCATTTCTTATGTAGGAAAAGGGAAAAATGAAAGATTGCCGTTCTAAAGAAAAAGACATGGCCAAGTTAACTGATGTCCCTCTGGTGGGGAACCATATGCAAATAAGGCGATCTAAATCAAAACATATCAGCCAAGGAAAGGAAAAGGATATATCAACTCAGCACCAGAAAACAAATAGATAAGTGGGAATTAACAGTTTGGTGAATCCCTCAGGATCCTTCGATCCTGAGGGATCATTGCCTTAACTATTTTGCATCCTTGATATCTCCGCTTTAGCTATTATAAAAAAGGGGGAGCACTGCTAGCCCGGGGGGATGATCTACTATTAATTTTTATGTAACTTTGCTCTGTATTTTAAACTTTGATCATCGACTCTCGTTGAGAGGTGATCCGTTGTAATTATGTTTTAATGCTTTAATATAAATCTGGTTGTTGTTCCATCTTTGATCCTGGAGTAATTTCAAGCGGTGTGTCCTTGGAGGCTAAGGGCCCGACCTTGGTGGAACACTTTCTCCTATACCATTACCTTTAGTTCATGCGTGGTTTTTATTATCATCTTTGTTTGGTAATCTAATGTGTTTTGTTATTTTACATCATGACTCTATTATATTTGATTCATGTTCAACTGAGTAATATTGTTCTCTGTAACAGGAATGTTGTACTGTTTATTCTAACTCTGTAATGCATTGTTGTTCCTTTAATCTCTAATCATAACATTGCTACTCTTTACGGAATACTATTGTTGTTCAATTACAAAGTACCCATGCTATAATATTCATGAATTGGTATTACTGTATTCATCTATGGTTTACATTTAATTGCGATTGCTAATTCAACTGATATTGTTGTTCCATTACGAATTACAATCATTATTCTTTATAACTAAGATTGATATTTGTATTAATGAAACTAGATTGTTGTTTTCTCACTACCAAGGTGTGCTGTGTGTGTTATTTATCTTAGTTTATCATGCATTTACATTTGGCTCTAAGTGTGGTTCTATATTTTATTACTAAACAATTGTTGTTCTATTTCCTTCTGTTATTCGAAGATCGCTATCTGATTTTCGTAGGACACGATTGTTGCACTTATTTACGTAGACTGAGGTGTTGTTGTTTATAAGAATTAGTTTTTGTTATGTTCTCTAACTGCTGTTCCATTTCTTAGTTGTTGTTCCATTTCCTATTTGCTGTTCCATTTCCTGCCATCTACATTATCATTGCTTTGGTGTGCAGAATGATCTGAAAATGTAGTGGGAGTTGACATTTGTTGTCGAGTTCCCAGGTTGATGATATCTTCCTTGATTACCTTTAGTTACATCAATTTACAAAGGGATTAGTTACTATTACTGGACCCTTGATTGATAAATTGCTTAGTTTTCTAATTGCATGATTTAGGTTTTAAAGTGATTTGCTATAAGTAGATCTTGTTTTAAGCATCCGTTTACTCTTGTACTTTGAGCACTATACTACTAGCATTACTCTGACAAATGACAGCCTCAAACTGAGTACACTCTTTGAAACAACAAATCATTCCTAGACTAACAAGTTAATATGAGGTAATTAGAGTTGAAAAAGACCCTTTTTATGGCTTGACAACATGTAGCTTGTATGCCTATATCATAAATCGAATGCAACTCATGCAATATCTCTTTGGTAGTCTCAAAATAGATTACCTTTTCGATATATGTCTTGGACAATCCTCTCATGATTTCCTCCTTGGATTATTTATCATACTTATCATATATTACTCCACTCCCCATAGATAGCCATACATCCAAATAAAAAGGTTACAAGTAGATTCTCATCCTTACCTCCCAAGTTGTATAATTTGGGCCATTCAAAAATGAAACTTCATTTTCGGTAATCTAACCTAGTTCTCCATGATCTGTGACCTTCCTTCCAGCCGTTAAACTAATTCTGAAGGACACTGAATCAGATACCAATTGTTAGAGACAATAGAAACTAGGACACTACTAAGAGGGGGAGGGGGGTGAATCAGTAGTGTGACCAAATTATACAATTCTTCAAAAAATATACTTTTCAATCAATTCATAAATTATTCATGGATAAATAGCACAACTTAATCATATAGAACATAACATAATCATCATTGTTACCCACCACTTGTGGCTAACACACATAGGATAATTTTTTAATTTTTAATTTAATTAAATTTAATTTAAATTTTATTTAATTTTTAATTTTAATTTTAATTTAATTTTTTATTCTGCTAGATTATCATTAGCCAACAACAAAAAACCCCTTGCAATAACCAGATATCTCAATGTGCCACCATCTCTGCCACTTGAGCTTGCCATTATGTGCCATTACCCATATGATATGATTGTATGTTTAAAGGTGGGCCTTCTAATTTCGTAGGTATGGATTTAATTTCATAGTTGGGTATTTTTTTTACTCATCATGGAAACATAGGAACCTCATCAGAACTCCAAGCATGATTGAAGCATTAGGACCCATTCATACCACAATCAATCGGCAGGGGATAGGATACTTTTCACTATTAAAGACCTTGCCATTGATGCTGCTAAATTTCGATATCATATTTCTAATCCGAATATTCAACTCAGGGAAGCTTTTAATTATGAGAACTTTAAATTAGTTGCAGATCACTTGAACCTCTATGGAAAAATTATCTTGAGGGAAGGGCCATCTTGGTTAGGATATAGGTTTCGGAGTCCGTTTATTTGGCACCCTGCACCTGGATACCAAGCCCTGTATGAGATGCCTGAGGGTCAGACAGGCCATCTCTTTGAACACCTAGTTAGACATCATGGTTGTAGACCACCACATGAGATCCCATCTCTAGCCTACTCTCTCACTACCTTACATGTCAACTACAATGTTCTCATGAGGGCGTGAAAAAGGGTAAGCAGGGGGTGTGTGGAGTACTGAAGAAGGTATGCTTTTATTGATTATTTTGTCATCGTTTTATTAGAACTCATAACCGCTTTGCATTATGAAATAAATAGATAATAGGAAATCATGATAAAATCTATAGGATTTATATGTAACACGGGAATACTAATAATTGCCATTTCTTATGCAAGAAAAGGAAAAAATGAAAGATTTCCATTCTAAAAAAAAAGACAGGGCCAAGTTAACTGATGTCCCTCTGGCGGGGAACCATATGCAAACAAGGTGATCTAAATTAAAACATATCAGCCAAGGAAAGGAAAAGGAGATATCGACTCAACGCTAGAAAACAAATAGATATCTGGGAATTAACAATTTGGTGAATCCCTTAGGATCCTTCGATCCCGAGGGATCGCTACCTTAACTATTTTGCATCCTTGATATCTCCACTTTAGCTGTTATAAAAAGGGGCAGCACTGCTAGCCCGGGGGGATGATCTACTGTTAATTTTTATGTAACTTTTCTCTGTATTTGACACTTTTATCATCGACTCTCGTTGAGAGGTGATTTGTTGTAATTATATTTTAATGCTTTAATATAAATCTGGTTGTTGTTCCATCTTTGATCCTGGGGTAACTTCAAGCGGTGTGTCCCTGGAGGCTAAGGGCCCGGCCTGGTGGAACACTTCCTCCTATACCATTATCTTTAGTTCGTGCGTGGTTTTTATTATCAGATTTGTTTGGTAATTTGATGTGTTTTGTTATTTTACGTCATGACTCTGTTATATTTGATTCATGTTCAACTGAGTAATATTGTTCTCTGTAACAGGAATGCGTACTGTTTATTCTGACTCTGTAACGCATTGTTGTTCCTTTAATCTCTAATCATAACATTGCTAGTCTTTATGGAATACTATTGTTGTTCAATTACAAAGTACCCAGGCTATAATATTCATGAATTGGTATTACTATATTCATCTATGATTTACATTTAATTGTGATTGCTAATTCAACTGATATTGCTATTCCATTATGAATTACAATCGTTATTCTTTATAACTAAGATTGATATTTGTATTACTGAAACTAGATTGTTGTTTTCTTAATACCAAGGTGCTCTGTGTGTGATATTTATCTTAGTTTATCATGCATTTACATTTGGCTCTAAGTTTTGTTCTATATTTTATTACTAAATAGTTTCTGTTCTATTTTTGTGTGTTATTCGAAGATCACTATCTGGTTTCCGTAGGACACAATTGTTGCAGTTATTTCTGTAGACTAAGCTGTTGTTGCTTATAAGAATTAGTTTTTGTTACGTTCTCTAGCTACTGTTCCATTTCTCAGTTGTTGTTCCATTTCTTGCCATCTGCATTATCATTGCTTTGGTGTGCAAAATGATCTGAAACTGTAGTGGGCATTGACATTTGTTGTCGAGTTCCTAGGTTGATGATCTCTTCCTTGATTACCTTTAGTTACATCAATTTACAGAGGGATGAGTTACTGTTACTGGACCCTTTATTGATAAATTGCTTAGTTTTCTGATTGCATGATTTAGGTTTTAAAGTGATTTGCTGTAAGTAGATCTTGTTTTAAGCATCCGTTTACTCTTGTATTTTGAGCACTATACTACTAGCATTACTCTCACAAATGACAGCCTCAAACTGAGTACACTCTTTGAAACAACAAATCATTCCTGGATTGACAAGTTAATGTGAGGTAATTAGAGGTGAAAAAGACCCTTTTTACTACTTGACAACATGTAGCTTGTATGCCTATATCATAAATCGAATGCAACTTATGCAATATCTCTTTGGTAGTCTCAAAATAGATTACCTTTTCGATATATGTCTTGGACAATCCTCCCATGATTTCCTCCTTGGATTATTTATCATAGTTATCGTATATTGCTCCACTCCCCATAGATAGCCATACATCCAAATAAAGAGCTTACAAGTAGATTCTCATCCTTACCTCCCAAGCTGTATAATTTGGGCCATTCAAAAATGAAACTTCATTTGTGGTAATCTAACCTAGCTCTCCATGATCTGTGACCTTCCTTCCAGTTGTTAAACTAATTCTCAAGGACACTGAATCAGATACCAATTGTTAGAGACAATAGAAACTAGGACACTACTAAGAGGGGGAGGGGGGTGAATCAATAGTGTGACCAAATTATACAATTCTTCAAAAAATATACTTTTCAATCACTTCATAAATTATTCATGGATAAATAACAACTCAATCATATAAAACATAACATAATCATCATTGTTACACACCACTTGTGGCTATCACACATAGGATAATTTTTTATTTTTTATTTATTTATTTATTTTATTTTTTATTTTTTATTTTTTTGCTAGATTATCTTTAGCCAACAACGAACAACCCCTTGCAGTAATAGATAGCTCAATGTGCCACCATCTCTGCCACTTGAGCTTGCCATTATGTGCCATTACCCATATGTTATTATTGCATGTTTAAAGGTGGGCCTTCTAATATTTTAGGTATGAATTTAATTTTGTAGTTGGGTATTTTTTCTTACTCATCATGGAAACATATGGGCATGAATTAATGGGGGTGTTCAATGAAAATAATGGGCTTGGTTTGTACTCTTGTTCCCTTGTCCAACTTGGATGTTAATCTTGTATCCTAATCCTATGGGATCTCCTTTATTGGCCGCTAGCTTTAGGAATGACACTACATGGAAAACCATAATTTTGGTTGTATGTTCCCACTTCTTGACACCAAATACATCACTCCCCTCTACTCATTATAACCTCATTTTGCATATTTCCCATCTGGGTCCATAAGCAGTTAGCCTTCCCCTTCCCTTGTCCATGCTTTGGCTTGGGCTTGCTACAATTCCCCAGAGGTTGATGTAGCTAAAATGAAAGATAAAAGCATAATTTGGAAACCTACAATACGAAATTTACCATAAAATGAAAAATATGGATGAGACATAAAAATGTAGCTTGTGGGAAAATCTAAACATGAGCTCTGCCCTATCATTATGGAAATCACCCTAGTTCCTAGGGTCCCTTTTGTGAGCCCCCTGCATCATTAATGAACCCATGATTATCCCAAGCCCTGTTGGGAAATGAACTACCCTACCATAAGGGGCTAGCACTACTATATCATTGATATCATGCTCTCATTCCCTAGAGCTTCGAGTAGTTATAAAATGAAAAATCAATAAAAGGAAAAAGGAATATGAAGAAGTGTGGAAAAACAAAGGCCGGGTTAACTCATGTACCATGATTTCTCCCCCCCACATTCATACAGACATGTGTCGACTTCCTTAATTATAGATACCCTTGTAACATGGCATGTGGCTTGAAGCGTTCCCCTGCCATCCCACTTTGTTCCATCATTATTTCATATGACACCTATCATATGATGGATGTACCATAGACCTGTCACTCCCATAGAGGTTGAAACCACATAAAACTGTCCTTGATTAACCTCCTTCTTAATCTTGGAGACACCTATACATTCTAAAGCCTGTTATGCAAGGGAATGCCACTATGTTCCATGATTTTAATCTCGTTTGCTTGATTGCATTGATGAATTGTTGTACTAGAAGGCGAGGAGACACATTGGATATTATACAAGATTGTAGGTGGTTCTTCATCTTGGGGTTTGGTGTCCCTATATGATATCCAATCCCTCTAGAGGGTCTTAGTGGCACTTGTAGGGTGAGCATTGAGAGCCATGGGCCTCCACCATAACACAAAAATGATAGCCACACCATGAGATCCTTCAGCACCACCTATTACTTGCTCATGTCCTAGTTATTTGATGATGATGATGCACCTAGACAATCTTGCCCAATTGGGTTCGCACTTGCATCACACACTTGGCATTTGATCCAGGGTACCAAATTGGGTTTTGTCTCACCTAGGGAGACAAGCGATGGCTTGCATCATCATTCCTGCTCTCACAGATGGAGCATAAGATTTTTCGATTTAGTTAGAGACCCATGAGGAAATTATTTGTGCCCCTGCAACCACTTGGGAGTAGCAAAAGTCATTTTCTTTCAGAATAAGGGGCAACCTCTTTCATAATTTTGATTAGAGCCCTCCTATTCATTACGACACATGGGAGACTTCATTTGGCCTTTCAATGACCCAACTAGCTACTATTCTATTCTTTCAACCCTCTTGAGAGGCTAATTATTCATCTTTTGGATCTATTTGATGCGTTTGTTGTTAGGTTCCTATACCAATAGGAGTCATAATTTTTGAATGGTTGAGATTAAAACTGTAATATGTACATACCTTTTCTTTCTGCAAATGTTTTCCATATTAAAAAAAATAAAAAGTGTAAAGATGGTATGTCCTAAAAGAATAATCAAAGGACAAAATGAATAAAAAGGTCAAAAAAGATGAAAAATATGAACCCAAGAAAAGAAAGACCATGAAAGTGTGCCAGTCAAAATGCCACTACTTTTACATTTTGTGCAAAATAAATGATTGTGTGTAGTTTGTAATCTTTTCCACAATCCATGATAGTCAAAATTTAAATTTGGCTATTTCATGTTTAAATTGCATGTCTATAGATAGAGAATAAAATCTGACCAAACTGTTTAACCTCGACAGATAAGTAGATAGGTAGAGTAAATAAAAGGATCTCATTTATTTAATCTAAGCCCTTGGATGTTATAAGCTTAGATTTAATTAGTTTAATATTCTAAAGAAAAAAAAAAAATGTTTGATAAGGGTTTTCTAGCTCAAATGCACCCTAAGAAAGAGAAGTAAAAATGGTGGGATGAGTAGATGGGTAAGTAGAAGAAAGGTTGCAGAATGTTGATGATTGATTAGATAAAAACATGTGTATCATCATTTTCAACATAAAGTTCCAAATGTGAGTGTGCACTCAAGCATGCCGATGGATATCAAAGTCAATTAAATAATTTCCCTCATTCATTTTACCTTTTACTTAACTAATTTCCCAAAATAAAGATCAAAGTACTCAAAAACCCTAAGTCAAAGAGGCTTGGAGCATTTCTCTAACTTTTGAAGGGACCAGACCCTCGGCTCAATGACTTATAGGTTGTAAGTACTAAATCCCCTCATAAGTATTCATTCCTGCCCTCAAATTAGTGATCTTTCCTAATAATATTCTTTCCTAAGGTTAAATTACTTTTACCTAGGAGAAGTATTCATTCCCCCCACATAACCCATTTTCACATCAAAAACCCACAGAAAACACTATATCATAAGTTTTATATGATTATCGGAAAGTAATAAAAAATGAAAATCATATGCTTAAGGTAGGTGCCCCTTCCACTCATTTGACTAAATAATTAACGTATTTATTAAATCCCTAGTGAAAACCCATTTCCCGTATATGTGTTAACTCCCGCAATAATTAATTAATCCCACCCTAGTTTAATTATATAAACTAAAGTTTCTACCCCTTGACCCACTAACTAATCGCTCCTTGATTAATTAGTTAATAAACCCAATTAAATCTTGCCCGATGCCTTAATCCCTGACTTAATCTCTCATTAAGCCAAACCACCATGCTTAAATTCTAGCCAGGCCTCACCATTACCTTCTGTGGAACTCACACACCCGACAACCACACGATCTCTCCCCTCCCCATCTGAAAGCCCATGTTGATTTCGGAAGGGCCCAAAATCCAAACAATGCCCAACCGAAATGGCCTATTTTCCATTGGGCCCCTGAGGCAATGTGGCACTCGATGAATGGAATCAGGCAGCCTCCCCCCAATACTACCAAATTCCCAAAAGTTGTGCGAAGTTACCGCCAACCCGCTACACACCAAGAAAGCCACTATTCACCCTGCTATGTGACAAATAGTCACTGTTCACCCGTACTCGCCAAATTGACTTTTTGAACATAAATCCAAAAAAGCCCCAGATCATTCTTTTTATCGTTATTTCAATTGAAAACTTCCATGCACGCACCTATGAACATTGAAAGTCGTCAACCCACATACAATTTCACTCTGAAGACGCCAAAAAGCTCCTAGATTTCCTTCCAGCCTAATTGAAACCTTTTCAATCGTTCAAAATTGCCAGTTTCCTGGCTCAGATCATGTTTACTCCAAATTCCAGGTATTTTAGCTGAAATCCATTGAAAACTGGGTAAATTTGCAAAAAAGTTGTTAATTTTTCTTAAATTGAAATTAAAGAATAACTTTAGTAACATAAAACTCACCTGGAATTTACTCACCCTACCCTAAAAAAACTGAAAATTTACCTTCCCCATTCTTAAATCCATAAGAACTAAGAATGGCTGCCCCAATTGCCATGGATGTTAAACCAATTACCATTCCTCACTTGGACTTGGACTACCTTCCCCGTGCTGATAAAGATTTCCAAATCAAGGAAACCTCTATCCATGAATCCCTTCTCAATTTATACTGTTGATACAAAGATCAATACCTAAACCATGCTAATAAAATTGGTCTTTGGGAGTCTAATTTACCCAATTCCCTGAGGTGCACATCTTTCCAGAAATTGTCTATCATTGCCATGAAAACTACATCCCCAGTCAAAGAGCAGTGATGTCCCCTGACCAAACCATACTTTTCACCATCACTACCAAGTCAATCAATGAAATTCTGCAATTACAACCAGGGGAAAACTTAACCCCTATTTCAATTAGAGACCTACTAGACAGATTCCCCAAGCTAACCACTACAAAGCTTGCTGAAATGTTCCAAACTTTTATCGTAGAAGAAAAACATATCCCAAAAGATCCTCCCCCCTATATATATACCATATTTTCTCAATTTGGCCAAGACATTGTAGTAATGATATCTAGTATCTTAGGTTATACTACCAATGAATACATAGATAAAATCATCTTAGTCTTCATGTCCATTTTCACTTCAAGACAACCCCCTGCTTTCATGTATGATTATCCCAAGTACATAGCTAATAGGATGCATGAACAATTTATTAGAATGAGTAATGAAAGAGTATTCAAGTATTCTTCAGTTTTCTACCATCTTTTTCTATATTACCAAGCTGACATGTTCCCCTTCACTCTCCAAAAGCTTGATGCCAAAGGTCATCCTAGGTCAGTGATTTTTTGGACTCCTTTGATCCATAAGTATGACTCACCATATCCATACATAGACTTCATAGATCTTTTTGTACATCCTATAGTGACCATGTTGCTAGGAAGTCCTCCTCCAAGAATCAGTTCAGATATTAGGAGGATCCTGTAGTAAACAACACAAAGTGGGAGATTGGTACTTGAACCAAAATCACACAGAAATTAGGATCTATGGCTGTGAGTTGGCCCCATATAAACTGCCCAGATACCTCCCAATGAGGTTGTTTTCTCTTGAGTTCTACATGAAGATAATCAATTCAGATGAGGTGCATTTTGTTAAAGCCAAAAAGAAGGCCCAACTCAGAATCAAAGATTAACTAGTCCCCTTTGTGTGTAATAGCCGAGAAGTTGGAAAAGAAGCAGATCAAATCCTTCAAAGTCTTAAACTAAAACAGAGCTTCATGTGGAGATATGATCCCTTGGACTTCATCTGCAACAGAAGATAGAAAAACACAATGCTTCGCTACATTCACCATTGAATCCATGAGATAGAGATTTATGCAAATCAATTGGAATGGGTGGAGAATACTTTAGTGGACAGGGATAACACTGAAGTTGCAGTTGAAAATGCTTTAATTGATCTAGAGAAATAGCTTGATGAGGATTCTTTCTTGCAAGTGCAAGGAGAATCTCAAATCCAAGGAGAATCACAAGTTCAAGGAGAATATCAAATCCAAGAAGAATCACAGGGACAAAGTGAATCACATAGAGAAGAAGAATCCCAAGTGCAAGAAGAGTTAGAACAACCAGCACTACCACAATAAGAGGGACAACATGATGCAGTTTTCCATTTGTCTCTATCTTCATGATTGAAGATATTTTTATTTCCTTAATTAAATCTCAAACTGTTATGAGATATTTTGTAATATTTGTTGTGTAAATACTTCACATTTTGAAGTATTTATGGTGGATTCAAATACATTTCTATAGAATTTATATCTAAAATCAAAGTGCTATTGTATCAAAACTGGATTGGCTTGCTAGATCATGGAAGAAATCTCAAATATTTTTTAGGATTCTTGTGTAAAGCGAAAATAAAATAAGTATTTTGTCACGTGTATTGTTTTTTTTGCTTATGTTTCTTAATAACCATATGTGTTTCTATGAAATCTGAATGGTAAACTAGGAATGATAATTCAGAACTTGGTTTAATGCACTTTGTCTTGACTATTTACATTCTAAATGTTTTCTGCTAAACTATCTTAGTTAGGGAATTTTTAAATGCTCCCTTACTTTCGTAGTTTCTCCCCTTGGTCTATAGCAAAGGATTCTTAAATTCTCTTTGTTCATGATCACCTGTTTCCTTTCATTCTGATCCCGGTCTAAGGATTCTTCATTTCCCTTTCACCCTGGTTAGAACCATATCATCCATTAAACCTATTTGCCTTTTACTTCGCTAGCATGCCTTGCGAACATTCACTTTAATGATCTGGTACAATTAAGCTATCCTTTGATTGACTCCGTATCCTAATGGCTTGAAGACCTAGCTCTATCCATCTGTTCTAAGAATTCCACCATCCAACTTTCAATCCAAAATCAAAATCCTTATGAACACTAAGAACTAGCCTAAAATCTAATAAAAACAAGGTTAAATCTTAAAGAGAGAGCCCTCTCTGGACTTAGGTTCGCTAGAACTTGAGTCTAAAAGATTGGTTTGTGGTTACCTCGGATAATTCCTTCTTTTGATAACTTTTAGGGAAAACTTCTGAGTGCTAACATAGTGGCGACCATACTAGGGAAATCAAATCCTCAGTCTTAATAAACGTTTGAGAAATTTCAAATCTTTATTTCAAGCCTCTTTAAGGGTTTATTAGAATTTATTTACAAAACTTTACGAAAATAAAATAATTAGAAAAATATTGAAATCTAGCTTCAAGGAGAACTCACTATACTAGGGCCAATCCTGATCCAAATATTGCCCCAGGAGTGGATAATCCCAACCTAATTTCAAGAAGATCCAGAAGACAAGAAATTTTAGTAAGTCTAACACCTTCGATCAAAGCAGATTCAAGTCCTGATGAGTGGTTGCTTTTAGAAGAGCTCCCTTTTGATGAGTCATTTGAGCTTTCCTTATTTAGAACCAAGTCTGAAAGTGCACATGATGACATAGTTCTAGATCTAGAGTTTATTGCAGATTTTGAAGTCTAAAAGGATAACTTGTTGATTAATGAGTATATTTTAAATTCCCCTCAATCATCCCTTACTACTATTAAAATCCCCAAGCTTTCTGAAACAGTTTCAACTTCCTTTAGTTCACCATTATTCCCCTCCACCTCCAAAGTTCATTCCTCACCTCCATTCATACCCTCACTTCCCTACCAACCTATCATTACCCATCAAACACCCATTGTTCCTAGTTCTCCATCAGTTACTGTGTTATCCCCTACTACCCCGACTCCACTTCTTAGCCCTGCCCAACTTAGAGCCATGGAAAATAGATATGCCCCCCTTGTGTTACCTGCTCCACTAGGTGCCATGCCACAAGACTACCAGAACAAAATTGTCAAATTTGATGCCATAGGACCTTATATAGTACAACATGTAAAAAAGATGACAGATTACTTTGAATTACATGAAATTGATATTGGATATGTTCAAATGAGAATGTTTTCTCAGAGTCTAGTTGGTGATGTTAGGAAATGGTTTAGATCATTTCCTACTAATAACATAGATAGTTTAGAAGTATTCTATCAAAATTTTTTAAATAGATGGGAAAATAAAAAGAACCCTCAATACGAGAGCATCAAGAGAGGACCAAATGAAATAGTCCAGGATTACTGTACTAGATTTAACAATATATACAATGCAATATTAGTCAATCTTAGACCTCCACCTGACTTAGCTCTGATAAAATTTCCTGATGGGTTTGATACTGATATGGCATTCCAACTTAGGGAGAGAAATCCTCCAACTTTAGAAGACATGCAGAGTGTAGCAATTAGTGTAGAAGCTAACTTGCTAGCAAAAAGAGCTAGAGTTAGGAATGAAAGGAGAGGACTTGTGAAATATGAAACCTCACCCTCTAATCTTAAAATAGATGTCCTAACCAAAGGAATGGAAAACTAATGGATAGGATAAAGAACATTGAAAGGAAGCCTCAATGGGATAATCAAGAAGCACCTCCAGTGAGAAATCCAAACTTTAGAAAGAATCAAAATCAAAATACTGGAAAAAATGGACTTGATTAGAATATTAGGCCCCCTTTCAAGAAAACTATGCTGAAACATCCCATCCAGAAGACCCTGAACAAGACACACAAGTAAACTTAATGGGATTAGATGAAGAGGAAACTATCTTTTTGACTCAAGATGATCAGGAATTACATATGCTTCAGCAATTGCAGACCTAATCTGGAGAATCATTTGATTATAAACAAGGGTATGATTCTGCTATCTTCAAAGTGAACAAATAGTACAACTTGAGGAGTAAAAAGAACAATGATACTCCTGACCAAAACAAGAAAGGAGTACCAAATACACCTAAGAAAATCGAACCAGATCCAGTTACTAAAACTCTCCAAATCCTCTCTAGACCAAATCAGAACCCTTCTGGTCCCACCATTGTAGATATAACCAATGACCAACCCCCTGATGATCAACCATCCACATCAATACCCTCCAAGGAGACAATGGAGAAATCTCCAAACATCGTATTAGAAAATCCACAGAAAAAAACTTCAAATGCAAAAAAAGAAGGGAAACTTACTCAGAATATTGCCATGAAAATTCCAAATCCTTAAATAGAGAAAGCCCCTTTGCCTTTCAGTTTGGGAGAAGAGGTGGGTAAGCTAAAAATTTCAGTCCCCTTAACAGAGTTAATTAAAAATGAAGCTTACATGTCTAAAATAAGAAAATCCTTAAACTTCCTTGAGAATGAAGATTCTGTCAACTTGTTTGATGATTAGCCTAAGCTTATATTTTATCCTGATGTTAATGACAAACCATTAGAAGGAGGGATACCACCCTTTTATATTAGCCTTAACATTCATGATAGGGTCTTACACAATGCAATGTTAGATTCTGGGGCTTCACACAATTTAATGCCTAAATCTATTATGGAAAAATTGAACTTAGAAATTGCTAGGCCTTACAAGGACTTGTTTCATTTGATTGAAGTCACATAATGTGCCTAGGGTTAATCAAAGACCTCTGTATTTCTACAGTACAATATCTTGCTAAGAAAATTCTCATGGACATAGTTGTTGCTGATATACCACCTAAATATGGCATGCTCTTGTCTAGATCATGGGCAGCTAAACTCCAAGGATCTTTGCAGCTTGACCTGTCATATGCCACAATTTCAATCTTTGGACATCCTAAAAACTTTACAGAGAGACTTTAATGAAATATGTAGTGATTAGCTGGGATAGGCCTCAAAACTTTCTTATCTATTCCATGCATTCTGACAGCGATTCTTTTATTATGTACAATGTTGAACAAACACCAGAAACTACTTTAAATAACATTATTTCAGAACCAAAAGAAATTGCAGCTACAATGCAAAATGAAATTTTCCAAACTCAAGAGCTCTCAGATAAAAAAGATGATCAGGGTACCTTAATCAATGAAAATTTTGTCCCCCTAGACAGTAAGAATTATGAACATGAAATATTATGGCATCTTGAATTTGGGTCAATGAATAAACTAGGAGCAAAAGCTGGAGTGTGGATTTACAATTTAGAAAATGATTATTGAGAGGGCCATGCTTACACACTAAATTTCAAATGCACTAATAACATGGGTGAGTACGAAGAACTTCATTTAGGTCTCAAATTGCTTAGAAAATTAGGATCTATAAGAGTTTCTATTATGGGATATTCTGAGTTGGTTATAAAACAAATTAATGCTGTGTATATGACTAAAGATCTTAGGTTAAGTTTTTATAGAGGAACAGTTGTAGAAATATTGAACACTTTTCTAGAAACTAAGCTTGCAGTCATCCCAAGGAAACATAATATGCAAGCTCATAGTTTAGTAATGTTTTCCAGCACTTGTAAGTTACAATTCCAACCACACCACCAATACAATGTTGATGTTAGGCACAGACCTGCTATCCCAAATAACCTAAAAAACTGGAAACTATTCACTAATGATCAAGAGATAAATAATTTTTTAACTTTGGAAGAGAAATTTGTAAATAGTAATATAGATACTGACATAACATTAAATCCATGTCTTATAGATAAAATAGAAATTAACAAATTAGGAGATGAAGAGATAGATAGATTCCATCCTACTAAATTTACAAAATCAGATGTACAAAACCTAAAGCAAGTTGAAATTGAAGAGATAATTAATGAATATTCTGAAATTATTAATCTTAAAGACAACGTTTTTCCCAAAGGATTAACTCCTTTGGAAGACTTGTTTGATTCAAATGATGTCCCTAGAAAACCAAATATGGAACCCTTGAAATCTAATACAGAGGAGTGTAATATAGGTACTGAAGAAAATCCAAAATTGATAAAACTTTCAAAGTCATTACCGTCCGCTGAAAAAGTAAAATACATTCAATTATTAAAGGAATTCCAAGATGTTTTTGCTTGGAGTTATGAGGACATCAAGTCCTATGACTCCAGCATAATACAACACTTTTAGGCCCCTATACTACTAGTGTAACCCCTTATTTCTATTAGTACAACCCCCTTATTATATCGTTGTACCCATGTAGTCCCCATATTGTTACTATTGTGCCCCATAGAAGCCCACTATTGTTATTATTGTGCCCTTATATTATTATTGTTATTTCGACTCTAATTATATTATGACCCCTTAGACTCCTATATATGGAAAGGAGGTCTTTTCATTTGTATCATCCAAGAATTGTTCATTTATGTAATGCAAAGGAGGTTTCCCCCTCAAAGAGGCTAAATTCTAAGGCATTTAACTATCTTTTCTATCTTTTTGTGAGATGGTTTCATAACATTTGGTATTAGAGCTTTGGATTCTAGGGTTTTGCTGCTCCAAATAGGTCATCATGGCATTTTCGCTATAACTGTTTTTTTGTGATGTTTCAGAAGCGAAAAAAACCCATTTGAGAGGAAATCACACTGAACCTCGTATCCGAATTTCAGAGCTTTTGCGCTATATTTGCAAAGATATGATCTAAGGAAGTTGGTCTTTCTGCAGACTCCTGAATTACATTCCAAACAGGTGACTTGGGGAAAATCGTCATAACTTTCTCCTTGAGCATCAGGTTGAAATTTTGTAAGAAGCTACAGAAAGAGGACAAACTATAGCTTACTGTATATATTTCTCAGAGCCAAAGGTCGAAATAGTGACATGTGGCACATCGTACAAGTTTGCTCTACTGAACTAGTCTATAATTAGGTCATTGTGGGAGATTTGGCATAACTCTTCCTTGGAGAATCCAATTTGGATCAGACTGGTGGCATTGGAAAGAGGACGCAGAGGGCTACTGTAGGTCGCAATTTTAGAACTTAAAGATTGAAAAGTACAAAGTTACAGTTGTTTCAATATTGAGCTCCTCGAAAGATGAGAAGTTTGATGGCAAGGATCCGGTAAATTGGATACTTTAGATGGAGCAATATTTTGATCTACATGTTGTAACACTATTACAAAAGGTATGTATTGCATCTTCATATTTAGAACTGGATCATTTTTATGGTGTAAAGGGCTTTGTTCTCGTAAACAACTTGTTACATGGTCAATTGTTACGGAGGAAATGATACCACATTATGAGGATACAAAGAGAAAAACCTTCTTTAGAGTAACATCACAACAATTGGAAAGAGTAAAAGGGCTTTGTTACATAGTTGAAAGTAAAATTATGGAAACAAGGAAGTCTACCCCTCACAACTATAAATATAGAGGTGTTGTTTCTTCTAGCCTTCCACAACCTACAAGGGTTACACCACAACAATTGGAAGAAAAAAGAGAAAAAGGGCTTTGTTACAATTGTGATAGAAAATGCACTAAAGGTCATAAGTGTGCTGAGAAGAAATTATTTTACATAGAGTATGAAGAGGAGGAAGAAAGGGATCAAGGAATATCAAAACAAGAGGATATACACCAAGGCCCAACCCCAAAGAAAGAAGAATTGAATCAGACCATATCTTGTAAAGCATTGGCAATAATTACCACTCCTCAAACTCTCAAGATAGCAGGACATATCAAGAAGAAAAAGGTGCAAGAAGTGAAAGATAACATCGAGAAAGAAGAAATGAATCCAACCATATCTTGTAATTCATTGGTTGGAATTACCACTCCTCAAACTATCAAGATAGAAGGGCATGTCAAGAAGAAAAATGTTCAAGAGTGAAAGATCACATCGAGCATAGTGAAATGAATCTAGCCATATCTTGTAAAGGATTGGAACAAATTACGACTCAAACTCTAGAGATAGAAGGACATATCAAGAAGAAAAAGGTTCAAGCAGTGAAAGATCACATCGAGCATCAACGAAAAGTTCTCCAACTTTTAAAGGATAACGCCACTTTGGTGAAAAATCAAATGAAACAATAGGTAGATCAACATCGTAGTGAAAAAAGTTTTGATGTAGGTGATTGGGTATTTTTACCGCTACATCTCAAGAAACTTATTTATGAGAAGGAAATGTTGGCAATACTACATGCACTTAAAAAATGGCGACCTTACCGAATGGGAAGACTCTTCAAGGATGAGAATGTGGAAACATTGTTTTATGCTATTTCTATTATCCAACCAAATTAGATAAGCGAAGAAATGGATGAATGGCAGAAGGAAAAAGAAGTATGGCCACTTATTCAAAAGTTGGAAAAGATCCCAATTCAAACGATATTGCCAAAAATTGAAGAGGAAGGAAAAATCATATTGGAACCTAGAGCAGTCATACAAACAAGAACCCGACAGCTACGAAATCGATCAATTTCAGAGTATCTCATAAGGTGGAAGAACTTACCAACTGAATATTCCACATGGGAGGACAAGAATTTTATACAGAAGCATCAAGAACTACTCAAGCGTTGAGGACAATGCTTTTTGAAGGAGGGGGGCATGTTAGGCCCCTATACTACTAGTGTAACCCCTTATTGTTATTAGTACAACCCACTTATTATATTGATGTACCCATGTAGTGCCCATATTGTTACTATTGTGCCCCATAGAAGCCCACTATTGTTATTATGTGCCCTTACTTATTATTGTTATGTCGGCTCTAATTATGTTATGACCCCTTAGACTCCTATATATAGAAAGGAGGTCTTTTCATTTGTATCATCCAAGAATTATTCATTTGTGTAATGTAAAGGAGGTTGCTCCCTCGAAGAGGCTGAATTATAAGGCGTTCAACTATCTTCTCTATCTTTTTGTGAGCTTGTTTCATAACAAACATGCCATCCCCATAAAATAAAACCAGAAACCCTTTAGACAGAAGCTTAGGATGATTAATCCTATTTTATTGCCTTCTATATAAAAGGAAATCAAAAGAATGTATGAAGCCAAGATATTAGCACCAATTAGATTCTCTGATTGGGTTTCAAATTTGGTGCATACAAGGAAGAAAACTGGTGATGTTAGACTATGTGTTGATCTTAGGAATCTCAATAAAGTTTCACTCAAAGACAACTACCCTGTCCCTAAAATGGATCATATATTACAAAGGATGGTAGGGTCAATTAGAATCTCATTATTAGATAGGTTTTCTGGTTACAATCAAATATTAGTTCACAGAGATGACCAGGCTAAAATTGCATTCAGTACTCCTTGGGGCATATTCAGTGAAGATGCCTTTTGGATTAAGGAATGTAGGGGCCACTTTTTGAAGAGCTATGGACATAGCTTTTGCTAAGGAAATTCATGACTTCCTAGTCATATACTTAGATGATATCAATGTATTCTCTAAATCTGATAAACAACACTTAGATCATCTAAGGCATGTTTTCATCAAATGTAGGAAGTATGGAATTTCTTTGAATCCTAAAAAATATTTATTTGGGTTAGAATAGGGTAAATTGTTAGGCCACATAATCTCTAAAGATGGTATCCAAATAGATCCTACAAGAATTGAAGCTATCTTACAGATACAACATCCTAGGAGCATTAGGGAATTATAAGCCTTTTTAGGAAAAATAAACTTTCTTAGGAGATTTATTTCTAATTTAGAAAATTAATTAGATCATTGAATAACATGTTGAAGAAAGATTCTACCATAAAATGGAAGTTGAGGCTAATTCATCCTTTGAAGATATTAAACTAGCCTTAACAAAAACACCAGTTTTAATCAGTCCAAAGTTTGATAGGGATTTCATTATATTTTCCTTTGCCTCAGAACATACAATTGTTGTAGTCCAACTACAGAAAAATGATGAGGGTTATGAACAACTTATTTCCTTTTTTAGACAAGCCTTAAGAGATGCCCCTATATAATACAATATAATGGAAAAACAAGTTTTTTCTTTGGTCAAAGTTATCAAAGATTTTAGAGTTTACATTTTATATTCTCATGTAATAGCCTATGTCACCAATGTAGTAGTCGAGGATATCCTAAACTCAGGATGGTCCAGATGGAAAGAGAGGGAAATGGATTGCTACATATTAGAATATGACCTAGAAGTCAAGCTAACAAAGTTAATCAAAGGCCAAGGTTTAGCCAAGCTCATGGTTGAATCGAATTGTCAGGCCTTAGACATAAAGTTTATTACAGAAATGGATAATGGAGAGGAGATGGCGACTCCACCAATCAACAAGGCATTTATTGAATCACCATGGTATGTTATCATCATATATGTTTTACAAAATTTACAAGTTCCTCCTGAATTATCTAGGACCAAAAGCAGGTTTTTAAAAATGAAATATTTAAAATTCTGCATAATTGACAATGCTTTGTTTTGGAGGAATCATGAAGGTATCCTTCTTAACTATTTACTGAAAGAAGAATCTGACAAGGTGTTACAAGAGTTTCATGCAAGTGACTATGGAGGACATCTTTACTAAAAAACCATTGTTGACAAGATTCTTAGAGCCAGTTGCTATTGGCCCACTTTGTTTTCTGATGTAAAGAAATTTGTAACCTCATGTCATAAATGCTAAATTTTTTAAGGAAAGAAAAAGCTTTTACCCCTCCCCCCACCAATATCTACTGAAGCACCTTTTCAACAATGGGTTTTTGACTTCATTGGTGAAATCCACCCACCTTCCTCTGCCTAACACAAATGGATCCTCACTGCTATAGATTATTTTACCAAATGGATAGAAGCCATACCATCAAGGCAAGCCACTAACACTATTATAATAACCTTCCTTGAATCCAACATCCTATTTAGATTTGGGTACCCAACCAAGATCATCACTAATAATATAGCAACCTTCAAATCTAAGAGAATGATTGATTTCTATAATAAGTACCATATAACTTTGGGCCATTCCATAGCTTATTATCCCCAAGGAAATGGACTAGCAGAGTCCTCAAATAAAATTCTGGTAAAAATCATCAAACAATTGTTAGAAGATAACAAGGAAACATGGAACAAGAAGCTAGTGAATGCCTTATGGGCAAATAGGCTAACCATAAAGAAATCCATTGGTACTAGTCCTTATCAATTAGTTTATGTAATGGAAGTTGTTTTCCCATCTTCTTTGGGAACACCAGTGATGAACTCCTCCAATATTTGCAGGTTGAACCAAACGACATCCAAAGGAGAATCAACCAAACAATTCAATTACAGCAGACTAGAGAAGAAGTGTACATGAGATCTCAAGTTGTGCAAGAAAGGATCAAGAAGGATTTTGACAAAAGGACTAAGGCAGAAGATTTTTACCTAGGGGAAAAAGTTTTGAAATGGGATTCAAGAAGAGAGGATAAAGGTAAACATGGTAAATTTGATTTCCTATGGAAAGACGCATATATTATCTAGGCTTTCATAGGTAATAATGCTTTCTTCCTCAGAGAAATGGATGATACAGAAGCAGAAGGAGGACCAGTTAATGGTGGAATTATTAAACACTACATTGAACCTAGTTACTTATTTCACTAACTATTTGTACATATTCTGTTTTTCAAAAGTCTAGAGTGGATTGGATAGTAATTTTTGAAGCTGAAGGCCGAAGAGAAGGCCCTAAGCTTCAAAAGTTTTATTGTCATAAATAGAAATAAGGTAGAAAAGTGAAAGGAAAAATGTTGCAAAGTTACATCACAACAATTCAGAAGGCCATTGATCTACAAGTTCTTGACATTTCACCAGGAAATGCCATCCCCAAGTGGAGCCACAGTTAGGTTCCTATACCAATAGGAGTCACAATTTTTGAATGCCTTAGATTAAAACTATAATATGTAAATACCTTTGCTTGTTGCAAACATTTTCCATATTCAAAAAAATAAAAAATGTAAATAGGATATGTCCTAAGAGAATAATCAAAGGACAAAAAGAATAAAAAGGTCAAAAAAATGAAAAATATGAACCCCAAGAAAAGAAAGACCATGAAAGTGTGCAAGTCAAAATGCCACTACTTTTTACTTTTTGTGTAAAATAAATGATTGCGTGTAGTTTTTAATCTTTGCCACAATCCATGATAGTCAAAATGTTTAAACTTGGCTATTTCATGTTTAAATTGCATATCTATAGATAGAGAATAAAATCTGACCAAACTGTTTAACCTTGGCAGTTAAGTAGATAGGTAGAGTGAATAAAAGGAGATCATCTGTTTAATCTAAGCCCTTGGATGTAATAAGGTTAGATTTAATTAGTTTGATAAGGGTTTGCTAGCCCAAATGCACCCTAATAAAGAGAAGTAAAAATGGTAGGATAAGTAGATGGGTAAGTAGAAGAAACGTTGCAGAATTTTGATGATTGATTACATAAAAGCATGTGTATCATCTTTTTCATCATAACGTTCCAAATGTGAGTGCACACTCAAGCATGCAGATAGATATCAAAGTAAATTAAATAATTGCCCTCATTCATTTTACCTTTTACTTAGCTAGTTTCCCAAAATAAAGATCAAAGTACTCAAAAACCCTAAGTCAAAGAGGCTCAAAGCATTTCTCTGACTTTTGGAGGGACCCGAGCCTTGGCTCAATGAATTATAGGCTATAAGTAATAAATCCCCTCATAAGAATTCATTATCCCACTTAGATCAGTGATCTTTCCTAATAATATTCTTTCCTAAGGTTAAATTACTTTTACTTAGGAAAAGTATTCATTCCCCCCACATAACCCATTTTCATATAAAAAAACCACAAAAAGCACTATATCCTAAGTTTTTATGTGATTATCAGAAAGTAATAAAACATGAAAATCATATGCTTAGGGTATGGTGCCCCTTCCGCTCATTTGAATAAATCATTAACGTATTTATTAAATCCCTAGTGAAAACCCATTTCCCATATATATATTAACTCCCACAATAATTAATTAATCCCACCCTAGTTTAATTATATAAACTAAATTTTCTACCCTCGGACCCACTAACTAATCACTCCTCGATTAATTAGTTCATAAACCCAATTAAATCCCACCTGATGCCTTAATCCTGCCTTAATCTCTCATTAACCCAAACCATCGCGTTGAAATGCCTGCAGAGTCCCCCCATTATGTTCCGTGCAACTACCACACCTGACCACCACATGATCTCTCCCCTCCCCATCTAACGGCCCATGTTGATTTCAAAAGGGCCCAAAATTAGAAAGATACCCAACCGAAATGGGTTGTTTTTCACTAGGCCCCTAAGGCGATGTGGTGCTCGATGAATGGAATCAGGTGGCCTCCCCCCAATACCGCCAAATGCCCGAAAGTTGTGCAAACTAAACCACTTATCGCCTACCCACTACATGCCAAAATAGCCATTGTTCACCCCGCTACGCGATGGATGGTTCATATTCACCTATACTCGCCAAATTGACTTTTCACACATAAATCCAAAAAAGCCCCAAATCATTTTTTTTATCATTATTTCAACTGAAGACTTCCATGCATGTGCCTGTGAACGTTGGAAGTCGTCATCTCACATACAATTGCACTCTAAAGATGCCAAAAAGCTCCCAGATTTCCTTCCAGCCTGATTGAACCCTTTTCCACTATTCAGAATTGCCAGTTACCTGGTTCAAACCCTGTTTATTCAAAATTCAAGGTATTTTAGCTGGAATCCATTGAAAACCCTCTAAATTTCTAAACTAATTGTTAAGTTTTCTTAAATTGAAATTAAATAAGAACTCTAGTAACATAAAACCCACCTGTAATTGACTCACCTTACCCAAAAAAACTAAAAATTTACCTTCCCCATTCTTAAATCCACAAGAACTAAGAACGGCTACCCCAATTGCTGTAGGTTTTAACCCCGTACAGAAAGTACCTGCATACGAATTCTAAATCATAGGAAAAATAAAAATGCAAGAGCATAACACATAAAACACATATACACATAGATTTCCCACTGGATCCCAAAATCGGGACTACCAGCTTGATTTTTCATTATTTTTTTTGTTCCTTTCAATGTTACAATACATATTTATACATGTCAAAGCATCCAATACCATGGACTGAAAACCATCTCATCCAAAACCATGGACCGAAAACCATAGGTAGGTTCGCCCAACCTAATATAGGGTCCAAAATATTTTTTCCCGGGGTGCTGCCCTGGACCCCGTAGAGGGGGGCTACCCACCCCCTCAAATCCCTTGTGACCCCCTCGCTGCGCAATCAGCACAACGAAGGTGGGGCTCCACCCCCCCTCTAACCCCCCGATTTGCAACGTAGGTTAGTCGTGGAAAGAATATAACGCAACCCAACAATCTCCCACTTGTTGTTTTCTTTCCACAGGGGGCCACAAGAGAGCTTAGTCATTTGTTAAGCCCTGAAACACCCATTGTTTCTCTACACCAAGAGAATTTCTTAGAGCTCACAGATTTTGTCAATACATCTACAGTATTCTTCAAAGTGTCCACCTTTACCAACAACACCTTTTTTTCTTCTATCATATCCCTCACAAAGTGATACTGAACATCAATGTGCTTTGTCTTTGAATGATAAGCAGGATTTTTTGCCAAGAAAACTGCACTTTGGCTGTCACAGTCTATCCTTATAGGTCCCTGTACTAACCCCATACTTGAACACAATCTCTGTAACCAAATTGCTTCCTTGCTTGCATGAGTGGCTACCATGTATTCTGCCTCTATAGTTGATAGTGCCACTACAGATTGTTTCTTACTCATCAACTGACTGCACCTCCAAATAGGTTAAACACATACCCACTTGTAGATCTTCTCTGATCCAGATCTCTAGCCTAGTCTGCATCAACAAAGCCATGAATATCCAACACTCTGTCCAATCCTAGTCTTCCTTGGTAGCACAAACCATAATCATTAGTGCAATGCAAATACCTG
This sequence comes from Pinus taeda, assembly GCA_000404065.3. Taxonomy (NCBI): domain Eukaryota; kingdom Viridiplantae; phylum Streptophyta; class Pinopsida; order Pinales; family Pinaceae; genus Pinus; species Pinus taeda. Next base: position 4,841 of record APFE031589311.1, on the reverse strand, counting down.
AAAACCTGCTTCACTGCTGTCTAGTGCTTCTTCCCTGGTTTTGACATAAACTTGCTCAATACTCCCACTACATGTGAAATGTCTGGTCTAGTACAGACCATTGCATACATCAAGCTACCGACTGCACTTGCACATGGAACACGGGACATGTCCTCTTCCTCTTCTTGTGTCTTGGGACATTGTTCAGCAGATAACCTCACACCTACAGGAATAAGAACATTCACCGGTTTACTATACTGCATATTAAACATCTGCAGTATTGTCTCGACATACTTCCTATAGTTTGACCAAAGCTTCCTCTTTGCCCGATCTCTTTTAATTTCCATGCCCAAAATATAGTTTGCAGGACCGAGATCTTTCATGTCGAATTTGGAGGACAATTGGGTCTTCAAATCCTGGATAATTTCTTTTCCATTTCCAACCAGCAACATATCATCCACATACAAGACCAGATAAATAACATGGCCACCAATTAACTTAAAATACACACAGTGATTTGCTTTGCTTCTGGTGAAGCCAAGTTCCCGTATAAATGTATCAAAATTCTAATACCACATCCTTGGTGACTGTTTTAACCCATACAGAGACTTCTTTAACTTGCATACCAGTTCTTTCTTACCCTTCACTGCAAAGCCTTCAGGTTGCTTCATGTAGATTTCCTCTTCCAAATCCCCGTGAAGAAATGTTGTCTTCACATCCATCTACTCTACCTCAAAATCGAAAGTAGCAGAAATAGATAAAAGTAATCTAATAGAAGTTACCTTGGCAACAGGAGAAAAAATATCACCAAAATCAATTCCTGACGCCTGGGAATAAAATTTTGCTACCAACCGAGCTTTTTATTTCTCCACCTTCCCTTCTACATTTGTTTTCTTCTTGAACACCCATTTGCTGCTAATGGGTTTCCTTCCAGTTGGCAACTCTACCAGATCCCAAGCCTCATTTTTGTGCAAATATGCAATTTCATCAACCATGGCCTCTTTCCATAGTTTTCATCCTCTGAATCCACTGCTTCCTTCACAGTTCTGGGATCATCATCAGTAACAGACAAAGCAAAATTTGAACAGAAAGCAGATGGACTATACCTTTCTGGCTACCTTCTTTCTCGAACTGATCTTCTCACAGCTAGAGTTTATGGCTCTTCATCTTCTGATTCCTCCTCTACTACATATTCTGATTCTTCCTCCTTTAGTTCAAACTCTATCTTCACAGGTTCCTTTGGTTGGAATTCATGTTTAATAACATCTTTCACCTCTCTGAACACCACATCTCAACTGTACACAACCTTTCGTGTGATTGGGTTCCAAATTTTATAACCCTTAAAACCATCCTTATACCCAATAAAGATGCACTTTTCAGATTTACTATCCGACTTGGTTTGTTTCTCCTTTTGAACATGTACATATGCATCACATCCAAATACCCTCAGATGTGAAAGAGAGGGTTTATTACCAGTCCATACTTCTTGTGGAGTCTTATCCTCCAACACTAATGAAGGTGACCTGTTGACCAAGTAACATGCAGTATCCACCACCTCTGCCCAGAATTCATGTCCTAACCTGACACTACTGAGCATGCTTCTTGCCCTTTCCATCAACGCCTTGTTCATTCTTTCTGCGACTCCATTTTGCTGAGGTGTATATGGAGTAGTCTTCTGTCGTGCTATACCACACTTCTTACAGAATTCTTCAAGTTCCTTGCTCCAAAATTCTCCACCATTATCTGTCCTCAGCACCTTTATCTTCTTCTCTGTCTGATTTTCCACCAGAGCCTTAAATTCTTTAAAACTATCAAAGACTTCAGATTTCTTCTTAAGGAAATATATCCATGTATTCCTTGAGAAGTCATCTATAAATGATACATAGTACACAAACTTACCCAGTGATGGAACTTTCACAGGTCCAAACACATCACTGTGCACAAGCTTTAATATTTGTTTCGTCCTCTTACCACCGAGGGGAAACTCACCCGATTCTGCTTCCCATATACACAATTTTCATAGAAATCAAAATCCAGAGAGCTATTACTCATACCTTCTACCATACCTTTACCATGAAGTATTTGAAGGCCTTCTCTCCAATATGTCCAAGCCTTTGATTCCACAACATGGTCTTGTCTCCAGAGACCACTAGATTTTCTGCTCCATTTTCAGGAACCATAGAACTATTGCACCCATCAACAACAGTGCTACCTTGTAGCTTGTAGAGAGTTCCAAACCGAACTCCCCGCATCAATACCAGTGCTCCTCGAACCATCTTGCAGGTATCCTTCTCGAACACTGTCTTTACACCTGCATCATCCAACTTACTTACAGAAATCAAATTTTTGGCCAGTGTAGGAATATGCAGAACACCCAGAAGGGTTCTAACCCTTCCACCTTGCAACTTCAACTTTACTTTTCCACGACCAATGATTCTAGACTTCCTATCATCTCCTAAGAAGACATCACCACCATCGTACTTCTCATACTCACAGAACCACTCTCTATGGGGATTGAAGTGAAAGGATGCACCTGAGTCAATTAACCATGCCTCATGATCTACATGTGTACTTGAAGAAGCCAAGTACACATCCCCACCCTCCTCTGAGGTGGTTTTTTCCTCTGCAGAAGGAGAATCATCAGATCCCTTTCCTTTGTCAGGAGCTTTAGATTTATAATCCCTTCTAAAGTGCCCTTCCTTTCCACACTTCTAGTACACCACCTTTATAGGTTTTCCTGGAGATTTAGATCCCCCTCTAGATTTAGATCTCCCACTCGATGACTTATTTTTGTTTCTGTTCTAGGACCGTCCTCGTATAGACAAGGTATCACCATTCTGGTTGTCCATATTTTTCCGTCTCATCTCCTCCGTCAGCAAGGCTGAGACTATTTCATCAAACTGCAAAGCCGTTGCATTGCTACCTATTGCAATAACCAGACTATCCCACGAGTCTGGTAGAGAACACAACAAACTGATGCACTTATCTTCATCTGAAATTTTAATATCAACAGATAATAACTGACTTACCACCGTATTAAACGAATTCAGATGCTCTGTCATCGAGTCTCCATCTTTCATCCTCAGGTTATACAGCTTTTTCCGCAGGAACAGTTTATTCACCAGAGACTTA
>APFE031589307.1:525401-535943 GCA_000404065.3 Pinus taeda | reverse complement strand
ATATCACTTTTTTGGATTCAAATGCATTAAGTTATTAGTCTATGACCATTTTCATGAGAGGTAGTCTCAATAACTACCTCTCATGGAAATGGTCATAGTTGAATCCTAAAAAAATGATATCTAAATTAAAATTATATTTTGCAATGAAATAAAATAATATATGAATAAATAAAATATAAATAATATAATAATTTTGATAATGTCAAGATAAATTAACTTACATTTATTATTTATAATTAAAATAAATTATTTTACCAAAAAATTATTTAAAAATATTGTAGTCTAATTTATAGACCAAATGAGTTTTTTTTTAGTTTGTTGGATCCATTTATGCATTCAAAAAAGTAATTTAACAACAAAAAATCACATTCTTGCTTGAAATTGTATACCATATTGTAGTGAAAAAACCATTTTATTTATAAGTTAAACCAAACCTTTAAAAAACTTAAAATTATATTAAACCATAAATAAATAAATTTGACCCTCTCATAATCAATAACATAACCAGATTTCCATTTAAAAAAATAATCCCATTAAACAAATATGCATCTCTTATATTGACTCTTTATAATTAAATAAAATTATAAATTTGTTTAGAGAATTTTCAACGTAATCACATAAATATTCTTTTGTCCACGCGAACCAATCTAGCTTAGCTTGTTAAATAGTATGTGTAGAGACTCCAACGGCTATATTTCCAATGGCTAATTCTGACCTAATGACCCAAGACAAACCAATAATAACCTTGTTATATTATTATTATAAGAAATTAGTTAAACTAGGTAAATTATATAATAAAAGAACTAAATAAATGTGTAAAAATATCCAAAACCTAGCTAATTTAAATTAAAATAATATCATTGGTATATCGTATATTTATTTAATAATATTTTTATTTATCATTTGAAACTAAATTAATAAATTTTATATTTAATATAATAATTAATATTTATTAAGTAAATTAAATTTATTTTATTTCAATAAATTATTTAAATTAGGTAAATAAAGTATTCAATTGTTAGCCTAATTAAACTAATAAATTAATAAGTATATCCAAAACCGAACTAATTCAAATTAAAATATTATCATTGGTACAAAGAATATTTATTTAGTAATATTTTTATTTATCCTTTTAATCTAATGGTCATTTGAAATTAAATTAATACAAATTTTTTCACTTAATTTAATAATTTATATTTATTAAATAATCTAAATTTATTTAATAATTTATTATTTCACCAATATTATTAACAAATACTTAGTCAAATAAATAATAATCTTGATATATTAAATTACTATTATTTATGGAAACTCGATAAATTAGGAAAATTTTTATAATTAAAGTATTTATTTTTTAGTTGTTAATGTACTTGCTTATAAATACATATACATAAAAACGACTAACTCAAACTAAATTAATATTATAGGTACATTATATATCTATTTAATGATAATATTATTAAATCTAATGGGTCGTACATTATATCTTTCTATCAAGAGTGTAATTTAATAATCTATATTTATTAAGAGATCTATATTTATTTAAATAATAAAATATTATTCCAATAATATTATTAAAAGTAACCAAGTTAATAGGAAGATATTAGATATAGAGGTTTGGGTAAAGATATTAATATAATGTTCTGGGCTCATAATCATTATTATAATTCTAAAGGAATAGTAGAAATTGAATATACATATATGAAAGGAAAACCAAAAAGCAAATTTAATAATTATAATAACTCAGTTAATTAAAAATATCTTTTAATTTAAATTAGTTTTATTGTTTATGCATTTGCAATTTTAAAATTTATACTTATAATAATTTAATTAAAACTTTAATGTTGATTCAATATATATAAATATTAACTATTATTATTATTATTGTATGGGGTATTTTTTTTTTGGGCGTACGTGTGGTAAGTCCACCGGAAAAAAAATCTAAATCTAGGCTAACGCCCCTCAGCCTAACCTGACCCCAAAAAAAATCTAAATCTAGGCTGGTGCCCTTCAACCTAACCTAACCCCAAGAGCTTTTAGGAATTGACCCTTATGACCTTTCCATTTGGCAAAGGCCCCCATTTGGCGAGGCCCTGACTTGACAGATTGAGCTAACCCTTGGGACTATTCTATCAGGTATTTTTTATGTAAACTATTATTTATATTATATATATGATTTTGTATTCTATAAAATATATTGATACTTAAAAATTTATTATTATGGTATTTATTCATTTGAAATTTATTATATTTTAATTTATATTTTTATTAAATATTTGTTATAGTTAAAAAAAAATGAATAAATTATGGATATGTGTGTTTATTTTGGAATTGAATTTCTTGCATTTTAATTTAATAATCAATAATTATTAAGTCGATAGTAGAATATTTAATGTCTGCTAAATATTTTATAATATTTATGGTAAGTATACACAAATTAAAGAATGAGATTTTTCTTGAAAGTAGTTGTGTCATTTTCCCATTTTAACTAAATTGATTATTATTTTTTTAAACGGAATATGAACAAGTGATATATGAAGTGAATGATGGTTTTTTAGGTATGGAGCATTGATAAGCCATGCTATTGGCCCATGGTATTGTAAAAATGCCTTTTTATAGAGTAGGAATACCCATGGCAAAGTGAGAGTAAATCTGCATGGTTAAGAATAATTTTCCATATTATTTTAAATGTATATATATTTAGCTTATATAATACTTCTTTTTACTATTTATGAGGGAGACAATATAAATGAAATAGTTGGTCAAGTAAGCATCAAAACTAACTAAATAAGCATCAAAACTAACTAAAATATAACTTTATTTTAACTTAAACCCTTATAAGTATATATCCATAATAAGTATCAAAATAATTACTACATCATATATCTTGAGTTGCTAAAATTTTAAAAAACTTAGAAACTAACTCAATTATAACTTTATTATAGACGTGTTTATTCTGGAATAGGGCTTCCATAATTTTAATATCATTATTAATAGTTATTGCAATACGCATAGCTATTTTGGAATATATATTCCAAGATTTTTATTTAATTATCAACAATTATGAACGAGGGGAGATAGAGGAAGCAAGAGAGAGATGAGGGGAGAGAAAGGAGGAGAGAGGGAGACACATTTATGGAGTTGGAGGGGGAGAGAATGGGAAGAAAGAACAAATACATAGAGAAATAGAGGTTGAGAGAGAGTGACGGAGAGAGGAGAGAGGGAAGAGAGAGAAGAAGAGAGGAGAGAGATAGAGAGAGAAGGAGAAGAGAGAGATAGGGAGAGAAGGAGAAGAGAGGGATAGGGAGACACGTAGATGGAGGGGAGGGAGAGAAAGAGAGAGAAGGAGAGAGGGAGGGAGATAGTGAAAAATTTAGAGGGGAGAGAGAGGGAGAGAGTGATGGCGGGGGGAGGGGCGGGAAGACAGAGGGAGGTAGGAGAGAAAGGAAGAGAGATAGGACTTAATAGAGAGGAATGAGAGAGAGGAAGGAAAGAAGAAAGGCATAGAGGCAGAAAGGTGGAGAGAGAGAGGGGGGGATTGACAAGGGAGAGATGGAGAGAGAGTGGGGGTGAGAGGAGAGTGGGAGGGAAGAGAGGGAGGAGAGAGAGTGGGAGAGAAGGGAAAGAGATAGAGGGAAAGGAAGAGGGAGTGAGAGAGACAAATATATATGGAGAGAGAGTGTTTATATTTTGGGGGTGAGATAGAGAGAGAGAATACAAAAGCGACAAATAGATACAAATTTAGATATTATATAACTAGCCTGGATCCATCTTAACCTTGGATCTATAAAGGGCCAAGAGGGATCAAATATCTCTTAGTGAGAACCTTTCCTCAAGTTTTGCACTAAAAAAAAGGTTTGTACCTCTCTCATAGATTTGTATTAAGATGGATTTAGGATGGTTTATCTAAAAAAGTGTTCTTAATTTTATTAATAAAAGAAAACTTACAATATAAAAAAATTGAACTTAGAAAATATTTGTCTAACATCTAACATCTAACTCCTACATATCTAGTGATTAAATAAAATATTGAAACAAAATTAAAAGAGGAAACAAAATTACTTATAGCTAATATATTTTTGTATGAGATTTATTTTATTCTATTTTTATTTAATTTGTAATGTCTTTATTGATATTTGTTAAAGATATAATTCAGTGCAATGGTTTAAAAACAACATTTCAAAGTTAGAGAATTGCACATTCCACAATTTTGAAGAATGATTAAAATGATTTCAAATATTCTATAACAAGTTCAAGAAAGTAAAACATGTAACAAATTAATATATAAAAAGTTAATAATTTCATATGAAATTTTTGGGAAATACTTTTACATTTATCTTTATTGTGATTTATATTTTTGTATAAATAATAATTTCACTATTGTAGAATAATTTATGATGGGGATAATTTGGTTATTGATAAATGTGTATAACCATTCAGAAAACAAAAGTAAATTGAAATTATATAACTTCATGAATATGAGTAACTTTACGTGAATATAAAGGTTTATTATTACATTTTAGATATAATGAGGTTTATATATTCAAATTAAGGGAGGATAAAGGAATTTTGAACCTTATTTAGTGTTACAAGGGTGAGGGAATATATATACCACCAATAAATAGTTGTAATGTGTGGGAACATAAATTTTAATAATTATTTTATGTACTGATTGTCTTTTATACTCCTCGTAATAAAATATTTTTATACTATTAATGAAAGTAACAACCTAGTGATCATGGCATAGTTTGAAAATCCAATTCCAGTTGATATGACTCCTAATTAATGGTTATTAGATTGTCTTGCTTTGAGGATGTTGCATTTTGAAGATGGGAATAATGGAAATAAAAGCCTAACCATGGACATTAAGAAAAGAACATCAAATATGAAGTAACATACACTCACATAATATGTTAAACTGGTTGTCATAACATGTGGTAGTAAAGAAGACACTAATGGTTCATGCAAGATATGGAAATGATCAATAAATTGTCGTGGTTATTCCATTGGAACAATTCATTATAATAGATCTAAAAAAATATTGAAATTTTTAACGTGAATGTCAATTCATTTTAGATCTTGTATTATTTATTGTTTATTTGTATGCATAAATCTAAATTAGTTGAAATTCAAGCAATATAAATTGAAAATACATATAGACACTAACCAAAATAGGCACAATTTTTTCCTTGGGAAACCCTTACGGGAGAAACCTAGCTAAAAGGTGAGGTTTCTTTGATCTCTATTCTCTAGTATGGAAAAATGTGTAGATACAAAGAAAACGTAATCTCTATAGAGTTTTCTAAGACCTATGCCTTGTAAATTTGCTACAAAATATTAATCCCCTTTCTTTTCTCTCTGACATCCCACTCCTAATTTCTTTGCTCAAATATGGAAGAAAATATAGTAGCATGAAATGGAACCCTACTCCTCCTAGTCGCCTAGTATTTAACATAAACTAATATTTAACTATATGAAATGTTTTACTCCCTCAACCCTTAATTAGAGTTACAATTTTGGACCTTCTAAAGTATTTTTGAATTCCATACATGCCTAGCCCAATATGCATGAGTGACATGGATTAATGTGACATCGACTTGTACTGTAGCAGTCAGTATGGTAGATTAACTTGTCAGAGGCATAAATTTTGCATACAAACTTCTTGTACTAGATGGTCTAGCACAAGCAATAATTTTTTTACCCCAAAAAAGATTGTTGAATGCCTCAAAATGGCTCTAGAATATTTCATACCAGAATTTTCCAAATTGGGACCCACTGATAAAAAAGACCCTACAAGCTCATTCATGTAATTCCTCCACTCTAAAAGCATCGAGATAGATAATGAACAATATAATAATTCATTATGAATCAAGAGAAATTATAGATGAGAAATAGTATCAAAATTACCTAAGTTACATATGAATGAAGTCAAAATTGGAAGAAACTCACCCCTTAAAGAATACAAAACCTATGAGAAGATAGAAAAATAAGTATAAAGAAATGGGGGTTTTAAGAAATGAATGATGAAAACCTATTGCATCGCTCAAAACAATGATCAATCTAGAATGATGATATGAACATAAAAGTGTAATAAATGGATACATAAAGCTAGATATGTGAAAGTTTCTCAAACAAGTGTAAGAAATTAACAGAACATGATGGAGGCTTTTGTAATTAGGGAATAGACATGATGAAATAATTTAGCACTATACTTGTATATTCTAAATAATCATGTGGCAAGTGGTTGTGGAATCAAATATGTGTGGCAATGACTTCATATGTGGAAAAAGAAATAAACTATGTAAACTAATGAGAAAACACCTAGCATAATTGAAAAAACTAGCAAGAATCAACTAAGGGAACTTGCACAAGAATGATGACCCCAGAAGTGAAAATGGGGCTATCATTAGGAAAACATCCCCACAAGAACATGTGCATGTCCTTAGGAATGCACACGTGGTCCTAGTTGTCTAGGTTTTGTAAGGCCCAAACTAGGCTACCTTCTTAACATGCCTCAAAAGTGTATGTGCATTATTAGGAAATATCATTAGGCAATTTGAAAACCTTAACTTTATGCATTATGAAAACCCTAGCATTGTGGAATTTGAAAACGTTATCAATGTGGAATGTGGAAAATCCAATATAGTGAGTTCAAATTTGAGTGCATGATTTGGCAATGTAAGTAAACAAACCATATTTACCTTACTTAATAGATTGGTGATGTTTGTCAATGGATATTGAAGTGAAATTTGAAGACCTTGATTTTGTGCAATTTTAAAACCCTACTTTTATGGAATTTGAAAACCCTAGTATTGTAGAATTTGATGGAATGGAATCATATGGATGTAATTGTCATTTATACCATTATGAATAATTTATTCCCAACACTCTCTATCTCTCTACTCTCTCTCTATTCACATTTTCTACTCTCTCTCTCTCTCTCTCTCTCTCTCTCTCTCTCTCTCTCTCTCTCTCTCTCTCTATTTCCCTCTCTCCCTCATTTTCCAACAAGAACTTCATCGACTCCCATTGAAGAAATTTTATGAGCTTTCTTATCGTTGGAATCTCTAACCAATAGAAAATACAACCCATGATAAATATGACCATAATAACTATGACATACAAGAACTATGAACTTGAGAACTTTAACCCTTACTAACTATGTTGCATAATAACTATGACCTCAACATACAAGAACTATGAACTTGAGAACTTTAACCCTTACTAACTATGGTGCATAATAACTATGACCTCAAGAACTTTGACCCTCATGAACTATGACCTTAGGAATCATTCCTTCCCTTGTAAATTAGGAACTTTTAATTCAATTTACAAGAATCATGACCACAAGAATTATGATGTGGGAGCTTTGACTATGAAATTAAACTATGACCTTTTTTCAGTCATAGTTCTGGGGAATAATTCCTTTGTTAGTTAGGAACATTGACTCACAATAACTATAATTAATGTTTATTAGTCATAGTTATAGGAAATTTCTTGATTAGAGAACTATTATGAACAACGACCTATAATCATTGTATTCATTCATTGATCAAATTTCTTGTCATCTAGAGTAACTTTGGTAATAGTTCTCATTGGTTATAGTTACTATGGATTACAGGCCCTATTGGATAGAGTTACTGAGGTCATAGTTTTTCTTGAATTGATTCCAAAATCTATCTTTTAAATGTATGCATTATTTAATGAAAAAGGGTACCAATAACATGGCTAAACTTCTGGCATTAGATCAACGCTTGGAGATCCTGGTGGAGGCAAATTTACAGAATGTTATTATTGAAGCAGATTCAGATTTGATCATTAGAACTGCCAAGAACATTCACAATGGAACTTCACTAGATAAAGTGTCGAAGAACTGGAAGTTGCTGCAGGTTTTTCACCTTATCCACTCTCACGTGCAGACCCTTTAAACAATTATATTTGTTCATGTTAAAAGGAAGGAAACTATGCTTGCAGATCGGCTAGCCAACAAAGGTGTGGCCAATAAGGACATGGATTCTCAGAATGCTTGGGAGTTGTTACATGAAGGGAAATTGCGAAAGGACTGTTTCATCCTAGCAGCTAAAGTTTGGGATTTATGGATGAACAACATTGATCGAAGGAATTCGAGAGACAGGAGTGAGGATGATATCACCTAATTCGTCCACGATTTTGGGATATGGTTGCTCTCCACAACTTTTTTCACTTTCAGATGAATGATGAAGATTTCAAGTTGGGCAATGATACAGAACAGACTGCCTAGGTGTATTTGGCTCAACGGGTTTCTATTGGCGACTCTAGGTGGAAGGCTTAGCAAGGTCTATGGGAATGTTCTGGCTTTCCCGCAAAACCATGAGTGCAATACCATAAGTGGTATTTTTCTCGAGACTTAGATGGCATCTAGTACTTTGGTAGGCGCATGCGATTCCACTCAACGGGTAACACATGGCATAGAGAGGTGAGAGAAAACTACTCTCATCGTGCGGTTAACCTTCACGCTTCTCATGTGTGAGATATCATAGATGACCATTGGATCAAGATTATGTATTCAATGACTGAGATGGATCGGGCTTGTTGCATCAGGGCTTCGGATGTGTTTCTATTTTTTGGATCTAGTTTAGAGTTGAGGTCGGGTCCATTTTGCAAGGGGCGGTGGGGTCCACAATGTGTCCCTGTATGGGCCCTAGGGTTTCCGCGAAACCATGGAAACAAAAACCCAAAACCTTATTTGGTATATTGCGTGGGACATGACTAGTATTTGGTTTTGTGAAAGATGCAAACAATTCCACTCAGGGGGTAACACATGGCAACGAGAGGGGAGAGACAACCGCTCTCATCGTGCAGCTAACCTCAGTGATTCTCGTCCATGTAATATCCCCACTGGCCGTTGGATTGGGACTTTGCTTTCAACGATTGGGATTGGTTGTGTTGGTTGCCCGATGATGGGTCCCTTTGTCGGTCCCTTCGTTGATTGGTTGTTGGATTGGGGTTATGTTTTCAACGGTGAGGATTGGTTCCTACCTGTTGCCGGAGGGTTTTGAACCAATTTTGTTTAGTGGACTTTTTATTGCTGCCATCAGGTCCATCTGGTGGATGCAGTAGGAACCACTTTGTGCAGTTTGTAATAATATTGTAAGCTTTGGTCCTTGGTTTTCTAGCGCCCTTGTTGTCTAGGGCACTCTGTATATTATGTAATTTGATCAGATTAATAGAAGGTTCATCTCTTACTCATAAAAAGAAATTGTTGACACTTTTGTTTTATTTATAATGTTATATAAATATTATGGTTTATCTTTTAGATATTTTTATTCTAAAAATCAAGGAAAGATAAAAATATCTATATTATATATATATATATATATATAATATATATATAATTATATATAAAATTGAAAGTTAATATAATAATTATTATATTAGTTTTAATTTTTTTTTTAAGTTAAAATTAGTCTTTACTATGTGTTGTTGTTTGCAATTTGCCATTTATAATTAATAATTTAACTTAAAAATTATATGCTTGATTTCCAATAATAAATAAATATTAAAACATTTTTAATTCATATGGAGATTTTTTTTTGGGGCATGGTGGTGTGGTCCATAAGAAAAAAGTTACAAACCTGGGCTGACGGCGCCCTATCCGTAACCCTGGCCCAAAGCTTGGAATTTGACCCTATGACGTCCCATTTTGCCGAAGGCCCCAACTTGACAGATTTGAAGAGTAACCCTTGGGCTATACAGTACAGTATATTTTTATGTAACTAATTATTTATGTTATATATATTTGTATTTTCATGAAAATATATTGATATTTAAAATTATTAATTATTATGGCTATTTATTCATTGAAAATTTGATTACTATTTTAATTTATACTATTATTAAAATATTTGTTTATAGTTAAAAAAATAAATTGAATAAATTGTGGATATGTGTGTTTATTTTGGAATTTCCTTTCTTGCATTTTAATGTAATTATCAATAATTATTAAGTGGATAGTAGAATATTTAACCTCTGCTAAATATTTTAGAATATTTAAAGTATACACAAATTAAAGATTGAGATTTATCTTGAAAGTAGTTGTGTCATTTTCCCATTTTAACTAAATTGATTACTATTTTTTTAAATGGAATATGAACAAGTGATATATGTGAATGATCATTTTTTTGGTATGGAGCATTGATAAGCCATGATATTGGCCCACGGTATTATAAAAATGCCTATTTACAGAGTAAGAATACCCATGGCAAAGTGAGAGTAAATATATGTGGTTAAGAATATTTTTCCATATTATTTTAAATGTATATATGTTTGGCTTATATAATACTTCTTTTTACTATTTATGAGGGAGATGATATAAATGAATTAGTTGGTCAAGTAAGCATCAATTCATAAATAAGCATCAAAACTAACTAAACTATAACTTTATTTTAACTTAAACCCTTATAAGTATATATCCATAATAAGTATCAAAATAATTACTACATCATTTATCTTGAGTTGCTAAAATTTTAAAAATTTTAGAAACTAACTCAATTATAACTATAT
>APFE031589307.1:468325-505991 GCA_000404065.3 Pinus taeda | reverse complement strand
GCGCAAGTCTATTTTTAGACTATGTCTATTTTTAGACATATGGATCATGTCTATGGATTGCAGTTTGCTGTTTATGGATGATTGATCAAGTTGGAAAAATAGATGGACTTTTAATTTTGATGAAAGTGTGAGTGATCAAGTCTATTTTAGACTGGCTGTCAAAAATAGAAAAGTCAAATATTATTATCTCACAATAATATTTGGACTATAAACTTAATCTTATTCTCTTGGAGCACTTCAGTTCGAGCTACGGATGTGGCACATGCAATTGCATGAAAGAAATACGTGGTTCTTATGGGTTAGTTGAATATTTGCATGCATGACTTCAGTTAGAACTCAAGTGAGTTGAGTTTAGTGGACTGGAGGTGCAGTTGATGGAGTTGTGTTCAGTTTAGCTTTGTTAAACTGGTTGTATTTAGTCTAACTGGCAAATAGACTAGAGATGAGTTGGGTGAATTAGTTATTAATTAATTCACAAGTTATTAACTCATAATACAACTAATGAATACATCAGTTAACTCAGTTGCATGTCAGTGCATGTTCATTTCAACAGGGGCAGGTGTTAGAGAATCAGATTGCTATCAGTTGTGACTATAGTTGTGCACCAGATCTTGCACAAATCAGGGGATTGAGTATTCCAATGAGTTTTCACGTATTGTAGCTTGTTCTCACGTGATTTAGCCAAGGAAAGACGTGGCTGCCTTGGAATTATTACCGGTTCTTGTGCAGGTATTGAGCAACGGAGGCAGGCAAGCAGCGGAAGAGATTTGAGCCAGTGATTGATTCAGATCTGAGCTGTATTGTGTGTAACAGGTGGAGTTGGTACTGGATTGCTTGTGATAAGCATTGTACTTTGTAATGTTACATGACTCAATCATTAATATACAGATAGTTGGGGTTTTTAGCGAGATGCTTTCCCCGGGATACATACTGTGTTAATGTGTGAATGCTCTTGATGTTTTATTGTTATTGATGCTGCTATATTGATGATCAACGTAGAGGAGCTTATGTATTGTGTATGTTTTTCACAATAGTACATGATCAGGATAATCTCCATTGAATATGTGTTAAATTATTCAAAATTTCTACAGGAGGTGCCAAGAACAGCAGATCTCTAGAAGAGCTAGACAGTGCCTTTGTCCATTGGGCTATGGAGTCATCATTTTGATAAATAATACAGGACTCTGACTCATTTATGAAACTGAAATGACAAAAAAATTGACTCAAACTTGACATTGAAATGACTTAAAGGCTAGCTTGAACAACTCTAACGAAACTGAAATAAAATGGTATTTATAGTGATAGTGGAAGCAACGTTAATAACTTAGAAATGGTACCGCTTGAGCAGCCGACCATTGATCGGCCCTCCTGGACAATCTTCTCCATTTATTTCCTTCAGAAGAAAGGCATTCTGCCCCCAATATGCTACAATCTTGAAAGGACCTTTCCAGAGGTTCTCGAACATACCGTGCTTGTCTTTCTCCTCATTCCTTGCATCCCACTTCAGCACCACATCATTCACCTGAAATTTATCCACCTTTGCCTTTTTGTCATAAATTTTCTTGATTTTCTCTTGCAATTTGGATGTGTTCTTGAAAACTTCTTCTTTGGTCTGTTGTAAGTGGACCATTTGATTCAGCCTTCTCTGCATGGGATCTTCTTCACTGCCGGCCTCCTGAAGAAGTTTGACAACCGGGGCAGCGAGAGAGGAAGGAAATACTGTATCAACTCCATAAACAAGCTCAAATGGTGACGTACCTATGGATTTCTTCTGACTGACTCGATTAGCCCAAAGTGCATTTACCAACCTCTTATGCCAGCTCTTCTTATTTATTTCCAGCAGCTTCTTGATTATGTTGACCAATGATTTGTTTGAAGATTCTGCCAATCCATTGACTTGCAAATGATAGGCATTTGAATGACCCAAAATGATGTGATATTTATGACAAATTTCTACCATCCTTTTTGATTTGAAAGTTGTTGCGTTATCAGTGATTAGCTTATTTGGACAACCAAAGTGAGACAAGATGTTATTTTCGAGGAATGAAATGACTACCGCATCTGTAGCTTGTCTGGTGGGAATCACCTCAATCCATTTTGTGAAGTAATCTGTGGCTATGAGGATCCATCTATGTTGTCTAGAAGAAGCGAGATGAATTTCGCCAATGAAATCCAATTCCCATTGCTGAAAAGGGGCACTCACCTCTAGAGGTTGTAGCTTCCACTTTCCTTCGAAAATCTAACACTTATGACAGTGCTTGACCATCTTACATACATCAACAAACAATGTCGGCCAATAGTAGCCTGCTCTCAAAATTTTGTTTGTTGTTGACTTCCAAAAAAGGTGACCACTACATTCTCCTTGGTGGCAGTCCTCCATGACTTGCTTTGCTTCCTTTTCCACCAAACAATTTAACAAAACACCACCGGGATCTTTCCAATACAGTGCTGAATTAAGAATGAAAAACTTGGCAGCCTTCAACTTGAGTGTTCTCGCTTTGTTTCTAGTCATGCCGGATGGTGGTGACAAATTTTTGAGCACATATATGATATCTAAATACCATGGAGAAAGATAAAACATTTCATATACTTGAATTGGTGATTCTTCATCGTTCTCATCGGACATAGCAGCGATCAGATTTATGTCCAAGGCGTGCAATTTTGATTCAGCCATTAGCTTCGTCAATCCTTGTCCTTTCACTAGCTTTGTGGGCTTTATTTCCACATCATATTCCAGCAAGGCTGCAATTCACTTGCCTCTTCTTCCTTCCAGATCAGTCTGCACTAAAACATATTTTACAGCAGCGTTAGGAACATAGGCCAAAATGTGAGAATGTAGAATATACACCCGGAAATCCTTCAATGCCTTCACAAGTGCAAGGGCTTGCTTCTCAATGATGTTATACTTTAAAGCGATGTCTCTTATAGCTCTGCTGAAAAATGCAACGGGTCTTTCATGATCATCTCTCTTCTCCAATAATACCGCTGCCATAATATTCTCCGAAGCAAATGAACACAATATGAAATCCTGAGTGTAATCTGGGATGACTAGAACTGGTGCTAAGGAAAGAGCCAATTTGACCAAAATGAAAGATTTTACAACCTCTTTCATCCATTTCACTTGGCTGTCCTTCTTAAGCATGTTTGTCATCTCTCTTAGATGCTCAGCAAGATTGGGTACAAAGCGGCGTAGGAAATTCATCTTACCATTGAACGATTGTATCTCTTTTTTATTCCAGGGCAGATCGATTTGTTGAATTACTTACACACATGCTGGGTTAATACGGATGCCATCTTTTGAGATAATTTGCCCGATTAGTTTGCTTTCTTCCATGGCGAGCAAGCTCTTCTTTGGATTCAGCGACAAGCCATATTTTCTGCACTTTAGGAAGACAGTTTTAAGATGGTTCATGTGCTCTTCATCAGATTTAGAAAACATCGTCAAATCATCCAAATACACCACCAAAAAGACATCCTTCTCATTTGCAAAAGCCAGGTCCATTGGACACTAAAATGTGGCACTCGCATTCTTCAAACCGAAAGGCATTTTCGCGTAATGAAAGGTTCCCCATGGAGTGGTGAACATTGTCTTGTCTCAGTCATCCTCATGGACAGAAACTTGGTTATATCTGGAATAGCCATCAAGCAGTGACATATGAGATGCTCCCACTACTCACTGAAGTATATGGTCCATTTTGGGCAGCAGATAATTGTCCTTCAATGAAACTTTATTGAGATTTCTAAAATCAATGCATAAGCGAATCTCACCTATCTTCTTCCTTACGGGCACCAAGTTAGAGATCCAATCTGAAAATTTGATTGGCACAATGATCCCTAATTTGTACAACTCGTTGATCTCATTTTCAATAGATGGCAACAACTTTGGATTTAGCCTTCTCAACTTCTATCTGAATGGTTTTTGATTGGGCTTGATCGGTATAGTGTGCTGAATTATATTGGTGTCATATGTCTTTAAGTCGGAATAGTCCCAAGCAAACACATCTGCAAATGAAGACATCAAACTGATATATGTGTCCTTGATCTTTGGCAGCAATTCTTTGGACAGTTTTACCAATTTAGGATCTGTCGTTGTTCCAATATTGACCTCTTCCACACCCTTCTCTGTTGGCTGCAATGTTGGGTTGCAGGCTACATCATCTTGATCAAAGAGTTCTTCTAGAGGTATCAAGCCTTTGGGAATAACGTTATTCTTCAGCTACAACATGTCCATTTCATTGATCTGCATTTCATCTGTACCATTACCTTTGCCATCGTCATTTTCCTCATCAATAGAGGTCTCATTGAACTTGCCTTTATTTTGTAGAAAATCATCAATCTCCTCATCATCTTGGAACACTTGCCAATATCTCTAATTGTCTGGAACAGTCGGACGATGCTTGACATGGATTTAGAATTTGTTGCTAGAGTTCATTGGGATCTTCAAACTACTCACTGCCTTGGCATGAGCATCAGCAATACTATTTTGTATACGAGGCATACATGTTAAGGTGTATTCTGAAAATAATTTCAAAATGTCTAGAACTGCATTACAGTAGGCCCGCATCCTAGGATGCTTTACTTGATATTGGCCTCTGACCTGCTTGATAACCAATTCGTAGTCACCATATACTGAAATCCTCTTGGCGTTCAGCTTTCTTAGAATCTTTAGGCTAGCAATAAAAGCTTC
The DNA here is from genome assembly GCA_000404065.3 of Pinus taeda. Taxonomy (NCBI): domain Eukaryota; kingdom Viridiplantae; phylum Streptophyta; class Pinopsida; order Pinales; family Pinaceae; genus Pinus; species Pinus taeda. The sequence goes on along the minus strand of APFE031589307.1, from coordinate 501,304 downwards.
ATACTCAGCTTCATTATTTGAACACTCAAAAGCCAAATTGTAAGAGCATACCCGTACGTTACTAGGGACTTTGTTTGGGGTGGAGAAAGGACTGCGTACCCAAATTCCAATTCCAACACCATCATTTCCCATTGCTCCATTGAAATCCATGGTCCAAAAACCTTCTTCCTCCTCTTGCAAGTGCTGGAAATCTGTTTGTTGTGCCTTGTCTGCTTACTGTCCATTATTTTCAGCTGATTGCCCAACAGTGTTCTGTTGTTCTTTTTCTTCTTTCTTCAAAAATTCTCTAAAAATTTCTATTATTTCCGGAATATCATCTGCTTCTACTAACTGAATATCTATATCATTGAAACTATCTGAATACAAAACAAAAAACTCTAAATCTTTATGTACATAGTTAATAGGATGATTTATTGGTTTCTCCTTTCTTGTGATCATGTACTCCATTTTTTTGTTCCCGATACAATTTCCTCATTTGTCCAAATGTTGGAATCGTTGCATAGTAGAAATCTACCTGTAGTGTCCCTTTTAATTTCACTACCCAAGACCTGGAAAGCAGCATGCCAAACCTTGGAGGAATGCCTGCTACCACGACATCCATGAAAACATTCTTCATTGGGAGCTGATCCAAACTCACAACCACGTCTTTGATGAGACCTATACATCTTACTCTACTGGAACTAAATGAATAGAGATCATGATATTGGCGGGTGATGTCTAGACCAAGCTTATCCATGATTTCCTTGGGCATGAGATTGAAATGGTGAGTCTCCTGAAAGTGATGCGCCACCTTTTTACATCAGTTTAAGGTTGATCATCTTCGACATTCACCATGTCAGACATTGGGTCCAAATTCAACATTTTAGATACTTGTCCTTTATAACTGTCCAAGGGGATGGATATCTTCAATTTATAAATCTCATTCTCTAAATTGAAAGCGGGAATCTTTTCTACCTCTTTGACTGGGATTTCTTCCCTCTTCTTTTCTTTCGATGCAACTTGATGATGTGATGGTTTTGTTGATGTTGATTTTCTGCTCTCTGGATCAACTTCCTCCTTTCCTTTCCTTTGTGTAACTGTTGAATCATTCTTTTACGCTTCAACATCCTTCTTTTTCTGAATGGGTCTAACCGGCACATCTCTGTTTCTCAGTGAATATCGCTGCTATTGGGTGGACAAAGCATTCATGTAGCCTCTTTGGTATTCATTTGATTCCTCCTCCAAGATGGTGTCGCTTGCTAGAATGAAATCTACATCTTTGTGTGCAGCTGAATTCTCTGCATACTCCTCCTCTTCAGTGAGATAAGTAGGAAAATCATCAGGAGTAAAGAGGTGATTTTCTTTTCCTATTACATTCCCGTCTTCATCTGATTCTGGTCCATGCACAAATTTTTGCTGCAAAGGTGTCTGTACTGGTTGTTGTGCAATCGGCTCTTGGGCTCATTGATCTCTCTGTTTTATTCTATACTGTGGTTGTTGCTGGCCACAAAAGTTAGGATTTCTAACTTGTGGCTCTAGTTTTTCAAGTTTCACTCTTTCTAGCATCTGCTCTACCTTCCGAAGTAGCTGATCTACCAAGGAAGATTCTTCCTTTGCAGTGACCTTCTTCTCTGCTTTTGCTCTAGCTCTCTTGGTTAGGAGATTTTCTTCAACGCTGACCGCTATCTTCTGCATGTCTTCCATTGTGGTCGGTTCTCTTTCTCTCAATTGATAAGCCATGTCAACATCAAAACCATCTGGGAACTTCAACATAGCTAGTCCCACAGGTGGCCTTAGATTATCTGGAATTTCATTATAAACTGTATTGAATCTAGTGCAATAATCTTGGACCGACTCACCTGGGTTTCTTTTGATTTTCTCATACTCAGCCAGAATTTGAAGAGGATTCTTTTTCACTTCCCAGTGGTTTAAATATTGTCTTTATAGGTCAGCCAAGGTAGCGATACATGCTGCTGGCAAACCTCTAAACCATTTCCTCACTTCACCAGCAAATGTCTGTACAAAAAGTCTCATTGCCACATTCTCCACATCGATCTCATTCAGTTCATAGAAGTCTGCCATTCTATCCACACGTTGCTGAGCAGTAATTCCATTAGGAGTGCCATAAAAAAATGAGATTTTGCTTTGGCAATTAGCGGGCATATCATTTAAAAATTGAGGCAAGACAAGAGGTGCAAAATGAGCAGCCATCACTCTTGGTGGATTTGTCCTCGAAGGTGTTGGAGGAGTGTGCACAATTTTTAAGGGGTTAGCAATTGGAGTTTGAAGCTAAGCTACTATGTAGTTATCAATAGACCGATTAGCCCTTTCCATCTCCAAGTCTACAAGAAACTGTGGATTGTGGACGGTAGAGTCAACCGCTCTTTCGGACTTGGTTTCGAACAACGATAATTCAAACTTCTCATCAAACTCTAGATCTTCAATATACTAAAAAATGTCCGAGAATGAATGGGATTTGAGCATGGGCGATATAGAGCTTTCTTGACGATGAATTCTTGAAATCAAATTGGGATTTTCGTAGATGTGCCGAGGGTCGGGATCTGGATTAGCTCTGGTGTATCTTCTAGAAGCCAGCATGCTATTGAGAAAAATCAAAGGACACAACCAACTTTACTCAGCCTATCAAATCCTAAACTTATCATCTGGAAGCTTAGAATTATTAAGAAGTAAGGGGATTGATTTCGTTCCCCAGTGGAGTCACCACTATGTTAGCACCTAAATCTGCCTTAGGCTGAAGGAAGGAAACATTCAAGGTAACCACAAACAACGCTCAGTCTGGTAGCTAGCCCTACCAAAACAAGAGAGGGCTCTCTCCGGGACACGCTCAGTGAATAGATGAATGGAAAAGCCTGAGATGACTTACAGTGAACTATTTATCTTAGGCTAGTAAGTGAATTTGAATACAAGAAGCGATTTTTATGAATGACTGTGTTTCTGGGATGGTATGGGACTAATGGACCTCAACGAACAAAGAACTTAATACAAAGGCATGGATTACTTCGTGAGGCAAGATAGGAGGAAAGCCTAGCAATTTAGTTTAAGATGGTGCGGAATGGAGAGATTGATTAAGAGGGTGAAAAGGGCATGGACAACATGAATCCTTTTCAACAGAAGAATGAACATTGAACATGAAATTTTCCCACAGGCAGAGCAATAAAATTGAATTCTACCTTAGCTAACTCAGAAAACTTCACTGGAAATGAATATGAAATGAACTATGAAACATAACAAGATACAGATGAAACATAAGAGACACATTTGCTACACTCACAACCACATGAATCTCATGAAACGAAGCCACTGCCTTTTATTAATCCTCTATAAAAAATATACAATGCAGAAACAGAGTTTCTTTCCCACAGTCTCCCAAAAGTTACAAGCCAACCAACCTTTTGGAAATAGCTTGCATACAATATATAGAATGTGCCATGAAGATATGGAACGCCGAAGGGTTGGGGAGTTACTCGAATCATTACAAAATGAAGGTGGAGAGCCAAACATTAGCTACAGGTGCAGCGCCACAAACATGACAAATGGCTCGAGTGACCCTTTGCCTTCCTTTGACACTTGGATAGATGCCCATTTGGAGTGAAAATTACTTAAAAGCTGCCTTTGGTACCAAAAAAACGAAGTGTAGATGAGGGGGCCCACTTATGAAAAGTTGGGAAGCGAAATTTCGCGAAATAGAGGCATTTTGGGCCTTTTTTCCTATATGTGTCGTGCCCTTTTCTGTATGCATTGCGCCACTTTGAGGCCCGATTTGAGGCACTTGTAGGAGTACAAAATGTCCCCAAGTGTGCTTTTTGGAAAGCTTGTCCTATCTACTTCCAAATCCAAGTGGAATCTTTGAATTTGGAGCTCATTTTCCCCTCCAAAGCTTCATTCTCCCAAGTCTGCTTCCTGTGTGTCAAAATAGGGGCAGTGAGGCCATTGTTTGGGAGTTTTTGACCTCCTGGAGACTCAAATCATGCTCAAATTTCTTGCCCGAGTGCCAATAGTCGTGATTTTTCATGCTGAATCCAAAAATGCAAACCATTTCTCATTTGGAGGTCCCAATCCTACGCGTCGCGCCGGTGGCGCGATGCGTATAGAGAAAAAACCTATGTTTCTGCCAAAAAATTCCCATGTGACCAAAATTGTCCCACATTTCTTGAAATTTGGGTTGGAGGTTCTCTAAGAGGCACTATGTTGGGCCACAAAAGCTTCCACCAAGATTAGAAGCCGTTCTTGCTCTTTTTCCTCTTTTATTGCTCTACTGAGTTTGGCCTTCAAGCTCCTTATTCGGGCCTTTGCGCTCATGTTCCGTGTCCAGTAATGACAAGCCATCCTCCTCAATATGGTTTTGCCCCTGTTGGCCTTCTCCAACAGTCTTTCTAGGTGTAGATTGACCCGCTCTAACCAAGACTCATGGTCGTTGTTGATCTCTTGCTCCAAGGTAGTGAGCTCGATCCTCCTCTGCTGGGCAGCTTGTCGATTCTCATGGATGCTTTGCATCTCCATGATTGCCTACTAGTCCTCAAGCTATTTGTTCCTCTGCTCCAAATACTTGGTGATCCATCTGTCCCTCTCCACATTGAGTATCAAGTCTTGGATCTCCAATTCCTGCTCCTGAATGGTCATCCTAAGTTTGGCATTTTCTGCCTCTGCCTCATCATCCTGAATGAGGATGACATCGGTCTCCTGCACACTTGATGACCCCTCATCATGCACGGGATTCTTGCCCTTGTCTAGGACCTGTGTAGTCGATGCCGAAAGAAAGGCCCCTTCCACCCTAGCTGGAGAAAACACTCACTTTGCTGCAGAAAACAAGTGCCTACTGCCTCTCTGATATGTAACAAAAACTGGCATGGTAGTGGCCTCATGGTGCTCATGGTGATGAGAAGGACCACCCAACTCCTCCTTTGGGTCTGGTAGTACCTGTGATGTGTTGAAGAAATCACGGGAGATGAAGTCCTCCCAAGCAACGCCCTACAATCCCAACTGATGATCTACCAAAATCCGGATAAGAGCAAAGTGAAACACACTGTTAAGCTGCTGCTGAGGGGTCTTATGCAGCATGAAGGTGTTCATCCTCTCTATATTCCTGCATATGAAAAATGGGAGGTTCATCATCCTCACCCTGGTAAAGTGCATGAGCAAGCAGATGTGATAGGCATATAGTCGAGAGAACCTCCCCTCACAGCTGAAGTATTTTATGATCAATCTCATGAGTGGAGCATACTCATCTTTCAAGTATCTGAAGGGAAAGACTCCTGTGAGCTCATTCAAGAATCTGGCTTTGATGTAAGGCTCATAGTGTTGCTTATCCACCTTCTTCTTCTTATTCCACTGTTCTCCAACATTTGGTATACCTGTTGCCACTGATATAGCTTTGGGTGTCAATGTGAAAGTGACCCCGCCCAAGATAGACTGACCTCCATGTAGATGAAGCACAAATAAATGGGCCAACTCATGATGAACTCTAACATTTTCCACCCTTTGACAAAATTCAAAACATGATAGGTGTTGGAAGCATGACATGGCAAGAGGACATGCTTGTAACTCGGTGAGGGTAGTGGGTTCATCCATGACATGTTTTCCACTCTTGTGGTGTCTCCTGGGAGCTTGCTCTTCTGAGGATGAGTCACTATGTGTCTCCATCTCATACTCAGACGAATCTTGTGATGTCATGACTACAATGTGGACTGTGATTATGCTTCCCTTTGATGATGGTGTGAGGCTGGGTTCCTTTGTAATATATGTTACCAAGGGGAACAATGAAACAGGGAGTATTAGTGAAGGGAGTGATGTAATGGGGTTAGGGGTTATAGGGAGAAATGTGTTTAGGGATATGGGAAGAGTTCGGGTATTTTGATGGGGTAGGGTTTGGGGTTTAGTGTTGACCACATAGTGGAGGGATAGGGGAGAGGGTTTGGTAGTAATTTACGGTAGGGGTTTTAGGAAAACGGATATAGGGAGGATGGGAAAAATGATAGGTGAGGCGAAAAAGGTGAGTGGAGTGAAACCTTGGCACTAACAACACATTTTAACAACCCTAGCCATCATGTTTCTTGGTGATTTCTTATGGTTGATTTTATACATTTTTGTGGCATTGAAACATCTCTATAAGCATCATATCATTGACAAAATCTGATAAGCAAGGAATGTCATAAGGCCTACCTCTCAATTTGGTGTGCTTCACCAAAATTTGGAAATGTTTGGGCACTGGTTTTGGTCATTGTCTGTGTGTGCCACACGCAAATCCCAGTGCGCTGCACCCTAGGTATGTGCCATGCCCTTAGAAAAATTGAACTATGGGCAGGCTGCGTGTGCACCACACTCTCTATGTGCGCCACGCTCCTAGGTATATGTGTCGCACCCTCTAAAACCACCTCCAACTCACTCAAACGCTCACAAATGCACACTCGCACCTTTACAACATTTCTCCAAGGCTTGTAATAGAGAAATGCCTTTGGTTTTGATAAAAATTTGTATATATCGCCTTGGAAGAGATGGGTTTAATTTTTTCCTCTTCAAAAACCCATTTTTCTAATGTTATGTTTTGGCACTTTTTCACTGACTTTAAAACACACTGATTTTCATTTTCCCTTTGAAATTTTATCTCAAATGATGAAATTTTCGACACTTTTTGCAGGGACTATATGATAGGACATTTAGCCATGGAAACCATGACTGCATCTGAAAAAATCAACTGGCGACTTTTTTGAAAATTTTGTCATAAATGACACTGTTTGACTTTTCTTCAAAACAAAGTTTTGAAGAAGAGTCGAAGTCTATCCGCATGACGATGAAGCTCTCTGAACCATAACTGTGTAAGGGCCTCACTCTGGCCTGCATGGCTTTACTGGACATGTTCAAAGACCAAATTGATGAATCCCTAGACCTAGACATCAAAAATGACTTTTGTCCTTTAGAGGACCAAACCTTGACTATCATGAACTTTAATGATTTTTGACAAAAGACCTGAGCCAATAGGAGCCATACATGAGGGGGAATTACTATCATGACCTTCTCCATCAGATTATGGCATGGCCCCTGGTGGAATGCAGCTGGGAGAATGGAGACGGACACCTAAACATGAAGTGCAAAAAGAGTTTTGATCTCTGACGGAGGACTGACCAGACCGACTCTAACACAACCTAATCAAGAAAGCCCTACAACCAACAAAAGAATATGAGGTAAATCTCTATATTCAACATCTAATCGAATCTTAGTGTCACGTTGATCTGGAGATTGATTTAGTAAAATTTTCCTAGATTATAAATAAATCTTAGTGTCACGCTAATCTTGATCTTGAGATTGATTTAGTAAAATTTTCATGGATTGTAAATAACTTACAAATGTACTGGGCTTGAAATTCACTAATGCCCTGTTCATATTCAGGATTAGCTCTGGTTCTTAGGATTATAGTAGTTAACCATTTTGAAACCAACTTGGACTGATTCTTATGAGAATTAAGACCAATTTTATGGATATGGATTAAGTATAATATGGTCATACAAAAAAATAGTTTATCTCAAACAACAACTTCAAACTCAGAAGTTCAAAGGCACTTCCTTCATTGATAGTTAATAAAATGATACAAATGATATGTAAATGCATCAAAGTACATCTCTTCCCAGAAAACTCGTTTGCTGGACTTTCACATCATTAAATCTTTATATTTGAAATTAAATCGAGCAGCCTTAATTTGGTACTCTGTTGGAATTAGTTGAATCGACCCTCAGTATCTAGGGATATAGTAACCTGTTAAAGGATTCGACATCTGAAACCTATTTTAATAACTTGCAGCAGGCGTATCAACAACTTGTTTTGGTTCTACTCGAATTAATCCTCTACTTTATACCTTAAACGCGACTGAATTGTATCATCACCTGCATGGGAACATAAATTAAAAGAGAACGGAATCAAGTAAAATAATTTTTTATTCCCGATATAAACTTTGATTTTAAAAGTGTGGAGATCATAATATGGTGTTGGATATTTTAGTTTCCTTATGAAGGGAGCTTACCTAGCATGAATGTCTAGATTTGATCCCAAATCATATCCATGCCCCTCAGCTTGAGAAATTGCACCCACAGCGGTAGATGGAAAAGAGATATGGCCATGAGGAGCCTCATTTTGATGTCCATTATGGAGTTGCCTTACATGGTTTTGCAGTGGGGAATGGTGCCTGGTGCCCTAGAGGTTCACACTGAAGTAGAGAACAATCTCTTCCCTGATCAATAATATGTTCTAGATGGTGCCCTGTGCACGAGAGGTTCAGACTAAAGTAGAGAACCATCTCTTCCCTAATCAATAAGATATTGTAGAAACTCAGAGTGCAATATTTCAATTTGAAATTCCAGGCGGGAAGGCATTTGAATTTTGAAATCCTTTGGCGTGGAGTAGCATTGAATGCATTTAAGTTAGTGGAGAAAGAGAAACATCTATTCTCTAATCAATAATCTGTTTTAGAAACTCTGCGCGCAATATTTCAATTTGAAATGCCAGGTGGGAAGGCATTTGAATTTTGAAATCCTTTGGCATGGAGTAGCATTGAATGCTTTTAAGTTAGTGGAGAAATATTCAGATTTGTCGAGGTATCAGAAATCATGAGAGTTAAAGAGTTGTCAGAATATTGAAAGTATTAACGGATCTTATTAACAGAAGGCAAAACTGAGATGGATGGACCCCTAGCCACCTCAACAAGTTTGAGTAACCTTTAATTGAGATAAGCTCAGTGATGCCGAAGGCCTTCTATTAGGGGATGGTTCTTATTGATTACTTATGAAACATCACCATCTTTTTCAATTTTGAATGTATCACATTTCATCGATAAGAAGCATCCAACCTCTCGCACCATGTTATCGGCCCGCTCTGTTCTCTTCTGTGATAGTCATCTGGATATGATAGAATGCACAAGAACCTATACCTCGACAATAAACACTCACTTTTCTCTTTCTTGAAACTTCTTGTGCTTGTAATCTTTTGTTTAATTCAATGTTTAGACCATAAACCATAGGTTTCTAATTTTTCGATACTTTAAATGGTATTAAGGCCAATAAGCTATGCAATAAGGAGTAAATAATGTTATGATATACTATAGATATTGTTTCCTTTGCCACTATAGGTCCTAAAGTATTGAAACATTTTTCTTTTTATTGTACATAGTAGAGTTTTTTTGGGAGTAGTCTACCTAAGTAGAGGAATTGCTCAGTTTCTGTCGCCACCCAAAAAATTGTCCGGCTCTGGCCATCGGAAATCCCTTCACTCTTTGCCACCCTCTGCTAGCTCTGCCACCCTCCCTCCACTGCTCTTCCTAACATTTCCTGACAGTTCGGATCAGAGTTGGAAATCTTGACATTTCCTGACAGATCGGATCGGAGCTCAAATTATCGTTGTGGAGAGGTAATGCCATTTCCAATTCGAAATGGAGGAATTTCGAAACCACAAGCTGCTCCCCCAACCAAATTGACTCAGCCCCTACAGCTCACTCACGATAGGAGCTGTAGTCGTCTCCATTTCTGAGTCGAATATCGAGATTACAATAGCGACTTGTTCATAGTAACTAGAACCGTCATGCATAGCATCATTTCCAGCAAATCTTTGAGCAAGGAACTCAGGCAAAAGCTTTTAGGCCTCAAGCCCACTATTGATGAAATCTCTAGGATTTCTTCTGAATTAGAACCCTCATCTCATAGATTCCCACCATTGAAGGACATTCAAGCCCAACTACAAGATGGCCTTCACCTTGTGAAGAAATTAGATAGAATCAACAATTTTAATTTATATAGAAGATATCGATATGGAAAGAAAATCCTAAAGGTACAAAATAATGTCAATGATTTTTTTCTCACCCAAGGCCCAACAGGCCTTGTACTTGATGTCCATAAGCTAAATGTGGACTCCAAGGCCTGTGAGGAACAATTGAAGCATATGGAAGAAATGGGTCGGCATATAATCGGCAACGTTAATGCCAAGATGAATAAGGATGCCAATTTCAATTCCTTCATGCTTCATTAAATGAGTACAAGATAGTTATTCGAGACCTCCATTGATGAGTCCTATGATACTACAATGGCTAAACAACCGAGCAGCAGCTTCAACTCCCAAGTCCCGGATATGCTAAATTTCATAATTGGTTTGAATAATCTTGTGAATGATGTCAAACAAAGCATAATATTTCAGAATGGGGTAAATGTAGTTGGGGTAAAAGCTATGGGAGGAAGTGGCAAAACCACTCTTGCGCTAGCTCTTTACAATGATCCCCAAGTCAAAGGTTAGAGCAATTCCCCTTTTGAATTTTCACTCCAAACTTCCATTTTATTGCTTCACTTTCGTTTGTAATGCGATTTTTGTCTGCAATTTTCAGATTTCTTTCAGAACAATATAATTTTCATTACTGTTGCACATTCTCCAAATGTAAAGGGCCTCTTGGATATTATGTGGGATAAGATAATTGGTGCCAGAAGGCCTGATTTCCAGAGCATAGATGATGCACACAACCAACTGAAGAACAATCTTAGTTTAAAAGGCCATCCAAAACTTTGGCAGTTTTAGAAAATGTTTGGTCAAGATCAAATGTGGAACAGTTGTTGTTTGAAGCAGAGGGATACAAGACAATTATCACAATAAGACAGGATTACACTATTCTGATTTCAAACAGTACCTGTGTGCATAACATACCCATGTTGTAGAAGGTTGATGCCCTATCACTTTTCTGCTTTTGGGCCTTTGGACAACCTTCGATTCCAATGAAAAAAGATGAGGATATTGTTAAAAGGGTATGAATTAGACCCTGATTATTTCTCTATCTCATTCTTCACGCTTTGCATCCAAGGATAGCATGTTGAATTCAGATTGCTTTTCTATCCTTTTGATGGAAATAAATTGTTTTATGCAAGTTTAAAATTGCAATGCCTATGATAGAACTGCAGGAAAAGTTTTAATACTGTGGATTTATGTAGAAAAAATAACCCAATGTTTAACTGCACTATATTTGTAGGTTGACTGCTTTATGACTGATTAAATATTGTACAAAACAAAATCTTGTTGAATAACAGAGATATTTACATTTATTTTGATTCTTGTCTATCAAAGAATATCTATACAAGTAAAAGCCAAGCCCCTGCATTAATTGGTGGAAAACTAGCAACTACTTCACTATTGTGCTGAAGTGACTGAATTGCCAGTCTCGAGCAAGAGAATTGTTTGAGCAGACCTTGAAGAGTCCCAACTGTGAAGGATTCTAAGAAAAGAACAAGCTTTCTTTTTTACTTTAGGAGTACCAGATGTGAGAAGATTATACAGAGAAGGCATTAATGATGGCAATCTCAACAAACTATTTACAATTTTGTTACTTCCACTGCAACACAATGATAGCAAAACAGAAATAAATTGTCCTTGGATTTAACTGAAGATGAACCCAATATTAAATGGTTGAATATTAGAGGGATTGCATAGGTTTCACTAACTGCAAGTAATCCTCTTAGCTCTCTTACAAGAACACCAACTTCATATTTTCTAGCTTTTATCTAAGAATCCCTTTATAGAGGAAAAACTAGTGCAAGATTTGGAGGAAGTGCAGTGATCACATCAGAGATTTAGCATAGTAGACTATCATGATGGATGTGATTTCTTGGAGAAATATTGACATTTCCTTACTTATGACACAATGAGCATGACCAAGACTTTCTTTTATTTAAAAAGACTAGGTCCTTACTATCATGATAAATCCACAAGCACAAGATCTGAAATATAGAGAAGTCAAGCCAAAATAGAGTTGTGATCTGGGAAAACTATTGGGATGAAATCCAAGGTGGAGAGGGGAAGAGTGACTGGGTGATTGAGAACTAAGTATTATTAAGAATAAATTTCTTATAAACATAGTAAAGAAACCTTTCATCACTGATCAACAACCAACGAACAAATCACATAGCATATCAATATCTCTCCAGAAACAAAGATCTGAGAAGGTGTTTGGAAGGATCAGACAACATCATAATGTATTGATGATAATCACAAAACCATGAACCAATTAATTTTCTCAAAATACATTTGTCCATGTAGATGGAATATATTACATTTGTCCATAAATTTGTCTCCCATACAAAAACCCGTAATCATTGCATGTTGGGGAAAAATAAAACATTAATGGGTTCTTCTTTAGTGAAAGAACCATACTATGATAGACCCCAGAAAAATGATAACAACAACCCATTCGCACAATGGGGAGTTATATTGATGGTGGTCATTGATTTCTGTTGTAGTGGATGGTGATCCTATGTCATATTTGACATCTACATATGTGCTTAAAAATGCTCTGGACATTATATCAGTGGACATCTTTTCAATATCTACAGAGAGATTGATGGTAAAATGTTGAAATTGACAACTCCAATTTATTGCTTCCTTATGAAGAGGTTTTAAATTTTCCTTTCAAACCCGATAGATGCCTTTCATCTGATTACATATCGACTCTAAGTTGGTGAAGAATTCAATATCATTGACATCATGTTGCTTTGCTCTTTTAACCCCTCAACAAGGGAAATGTAATATACCTCATTGTTTTCCGTCATTCCAGGCACTTCTCTCTTTCCATGAAATAAATGATTTGTTTACATATTGTAAAGGATGAATTTAATAACTGCTCCACCTGAATTTGGAAAGCATGACATTTTAATGCATAAACGCCACTTTTGCACCATTTTTTACACTTCAAAAACCTGAAAAATAAGATAATAATAAATTCATGTTAAACAAGTAGACAAATATCTATTTCCTAATACTCAACATGTTTTTCAATCATATATAATTAAAAAAAGTAGATAATTTGTGTTCATTTACACTGCAACACTTTCAATACTAGCAACTATTTTGCAAAAAACACATTTAACAATCACCACTTTATATAGATGAAATGCTCATTATAGGACCCAAATACATCTATGAGTTTTAAAAGAAATGATACTGAATTAGGCTTCTTTGGTTTTTGAATGCCATATAATACTGACAGTCCATACACCAAAAACCACATAACCCTAGACTAACGGAGCATTGTCTAAGAAAAACATGATTCATGTATATGCCTTATGTGTGATAGAAATTCCATTTGTCATGTAACATCACAAGAAATTTATTCAACCACTCTACATGAATGGTTCCTTCACACTACACTTGTTAAAAGTTGAACTTCATCAACAACATTTGGAACAACTTTTTTATTACAATTAGGGGATAGGGTAGACTTTGAAGTTATCTTTGGGTTGGAGTAATAGCACTACACCACTCTCCTACCAATATTATGCGCACTTTTGTGTTGTGCCTTGTGCATCATTGATGTCTGGGTTTCATGCCTTGTGGATCATCTTTGGGTTTGATCTGATAGCATCTTCCCTAGTTCTGATACTACCATTGCAAACCGTTTCTCTGTAATTCCTTGTAGAGCATCTTTGAAATTGGCTCTGGCTTTGGCTTTTGTAGTGCAAGAAATTATTGTTTTAATGCCTTATAGAGCATCTTTGAAATTGGCATCAGCTTTTGGTTATCATCTATGTGATTTTTCAAGCTATTTTCAAACTCATGTAAATTCTGATGTTGCAGTGCATGCTGATGGCAATGTCGTGAAAATGCTTGTGGGGAATAAGTCTGATTTAGCTCATATAAGGGAAGTTCCTGTGAAAGATGGGAAGAAGCTTGCCAAATTAGAGGGGTTGTTCTTCATTGAGACCTCAGCTTTGGATAGTACAAATCTATTGTCTACATTCCAAATTGTGGTAAAGGAGATTTACACTAATGTGAGCAAGAAAATGTTGAATTCGGTTTCCTGTAAGTCTCAATTGTTCGAGATTTGAGGTGGCTATGAATGTTGTGTGTGCAGGTCTAAGAGAATGCATAACCCATTTGGAAACCACCACCTTGAGCCCCAGTAGCCATATCAAGCTCCTTATGGGAGTCAATATCCACAACCTATTCAAGGAGAGATTGTGAAGATATATTGTGAAGCCAATATTGATTTCTTCTTGGTTGGTAGAAATGGCAATATTGTCATGGCTCTGGCAAATGAATCAAACCCAAGCCAGGTTGGTGACATCACCTTTTCTCTCTTTGAACAAGACCCAAATCAGTTTGGTGAGAGAGATTAGATTTTTATATGTATGTATGTGTGATCCAAACCCACATTTGGTTGATGGTAGATATTAAATTTTGCTCTTTGTTTTTGTAAACAACCCAAACACAAACAAGGTTTGTGACAGAGATTAGTATTTGTTGTGCGTATGTGAAATTATTGGTCGATTATATGTTTTTGATCCGCAGAAATGGATCATGGATACTTCATGGAGTGTGAAGGCCAAGGACAATGAATGATTTCCTGCATTTTCCCTTGTAAACAAAGCTACAGGCTAGGCATTGAGGCATGGACGTGCAGAGAAGGATAAGGTTTGTTACACAGTAATTTATCACCGCTTTTACTCTCGATCTTCTCACTTTGTCCTATGTCCAAGTCAAACATGCTTATGACAGACAAATGCTCTCCTATGCTACCAATTGACCCACTTTTCCTAAGTTATCTACCTCATTGTGGATATTGTCTTAATAAACATGCTCAAAGGTGCTCATGAACAGTCCATTAGCGCTGCCAGTGTAGAAGTACACCTAATTCCTGCGATGGACCAATTTTATGCACTAGCGCGGGGTTATGTCTTGACTTTAGTGATGATCTGACTGGCTACACTGATCACTAGCGATGTCAGTGCTGAATATCAGTTAGGTGCCCGCGATGATCCAGATTGGGCGAATTTGTTCCACCAGTCGGCCTTCCAGATAACTCCAGACCTGGTTGTTGGCATAGTTTATGTTGCCCTTCCTTCCCTGGTGTGGTAGTTCCGTCAATTGTGCTACCTTCCTTTGATGATAAGCTCTCCTTTCCACCTTTCATGGAGACTCCTTCTCCTATTTAAACTCTCACCATTGCTATGCATTGCTAGTTCCTGATAGCTGGCTAGTTGAGTAGTGCTGTTAATGTTTTGTGAATTTGCTAGATAGTTGGTGTGAGACTGACAAGTGTGGGATTGTTGATAGCTTGTGGAAGGTTGTGAAGTGCCCTTGATCTTGTATAAATCTTATGAGTGAGAGAGCTCTTGTATGTTGGGAGATCCATATTCAAAGAGTGAATGCTTGAAGAACATACTAGCTGGACTCTTTCTGAGAAGGCTTGTGACATCAATACTTTGGTTGTAAGCTGACTCTTATTTCATTATTAATGCAATCAATGATGTTTTCCTATGTCTTGTATGTAATGTACTTGATAGATCATGACTTCTTGATTTTGTGAGTAAATAGTTCATTGTTGTATCCGGTTACATGATTTTTTGTATTTCCTTTGCTTTGTTTCAGGTTGATCACACATTGAGGAGAAGGAAGCGGAATCTGGAGCAGCGCAACAGAACTCCATCGACCACCGGTTGAGGTAGGCCTCCAACTTTAATTGTTTAAGGAAAGCTATTGTTGATATTTCCTTGTTTTTGGTTAGACCCACTCTAGGGCTAGAGGGGTTGCCTCTATCCGCAGAGGGAACACTTTCCTGCATCACAAATTGGCGACTCCACTAGGGACGGTTTTGGCCTTTGTTTTTCTTGTTTGCTCTTGCCTTGATTTTTTTATTTGGTCTCTTTTGGAGTTTTGGAGATTTACTAGCAGTCTTTTAGATCACTTGGGTTGATCTAGGAGGTCCCTCTATTATCTGTTAGATTGGTTGGTTTTGGTTTGGGAGTTTTTGGCTTGTTTTCCCTTGTTTTTTGCATCATCATTGATTTTAGTTTAATAGTCGCGCTGACATCGTGATCACCCTTTTGTAAACTCTAACTTCACATAGTCATGACCAGTCTCGAAATCGGATCATCGCGGAAAAGATGTGTATAGTCATGATGTCATCGCAACTTTATAGCTTTAAACCGGTGATGATCTCGGGTCGCTAGTTTAATTCCCATAACGACTCTTGAAATCACATCATCGAGGAAAATAGGTGTATTTCCGTGATCATATTGGTTTGTCAGTGTAAAATTTGTGATGACATCTCGAGTTTTCTCCGCATCACTAGCGATGGTACCTAAACTTGCGATGATATCTCGTGTTTTCTATACATCACTAGCGATGGTACCTAAACTTGCGATGACATCTCGAGTTGTCTGTGTAACACTTCAATGATTCCTGTAAAGTTGTTTTTATAAATTTACCTCCTAAATTCATCAATATTGCTTATCCCCTGTTGTTTCTTGTCTCTCATTAGCTGGTTTTAATTGCTTTTGGTTAGGGTACTGTCTCTTTGATTTCATTGAGTGAGTCTTGTGTTATTTTTTTACTATGTGACCTAGCCCTTTAGAAGTTTCGTTGAGAAACCATTTTCTTGGGTTACTTGTCTATTAAAGGTTCATCCACAACCTTCTTGTGATTTTCTTGAGGCTCTTTCGCTACTCGTTTTCTTGTTGGTTGATTTTTAGTGTCGATTATTGAACCAAATTTTTATGTTGATTCGATTTCTTCACTACCAAGCATAGATCACAATTGTTTGGATCAATCAGTTCACACTTTCTTGTTTGCTTCTTTGAATTTGAAAAAAAATAAAGTCAAAAGTTTGCATTCATTTAGCATACGAAAGTGAAAGTACATTTGCATTACGAATTCTCATGTTTGAAAAATTGGAAAGTGAATTTTAAATGTTTCATTAGTAGTATCGATGCATCGTGAGATTAGTGTATTGATGCATTGTGTTTCTTAGTGTTTGCACTCACTTTTCTTGGTTTTATTGGTTTGGGAATGATCTCTCTACGCTCTCATAGGTAGGTGTTCATTGAAGTAAAAGGATATTTCATTCATTCTAGCTGCATCCTAGGATTCGCTAAATACATACGGTAAGGCCTGAAAACTGAAACATAATTCAAGATCAACCTTAAAACGAACTAAATAAATCTAACATCACATTGGAAAATAACGCTCATTATTTAGAGGTCTAGGCTAGAGACATGCTCCAGTGTCGTTAAACCTAGTCACTTTTGTTTCCACTCAAGGTTGGGTGGTTCCTCCTTCTGTGACTCAATAGTGGTCTAGTACGGAATGTGGTCCCATGTACCATCAAGTATATGTTGGGAGACCCCACTAGGTTATCATCCTTTATCCAGAGGAAGCCATGTATGACGCCTTACAAACCGTAACGCACTGAACACAACATTCAGGAAGATTGACTGCCGTACGGAAAGTCCATGGTTTTCATATGACTGCCAAGGTGTTTATGCAGTTTTATGGGTTGTTTGGTAAACCTTTTGCCTAGTTTCTCCAGAGTAGTCACTTTCGTTCCTTTTCGGACTCCCTAAAAGAAAAGGTCCATCTAAGCACTTGTCCTTTTAGGCTCATTAAACCTTGGAAGAGATAGAGTCACCTTTTCATCCTATTCTCGACTCTTGAAACATGAAAAGGTCAAGTTTTGTTCCTGCATCATAAAATTTACTGCCCACGAAATATTCCTGGTAGAAGTTCAAGTTCTTGGTTGTGATAAGAGTATTTTTTAGGCTTGTTCTCAATGGAAACATTCCCTGAGTCTACTGGCCAAGGTCTTCCCCCAGATGGAATCCTGGTCCATTTCCTCCATTTGGAAATGTCAGTGCTCCATATATGGCAACATTGTCTTTGCCTGGGTTAACCATTGGTTTTCCCATGTGGTTATTTTCAACCTCGGTGGTCCCGAGTGTCATGACTCCTGTTCCACCATCTCCTTCATCTGAACCATGACATGATGATTCCAAGGTTGAGCTTGCGCCTTCTTCCCCTGTTTCTTCCTCCTCCTCTCCTCCCTCACCTAGTGAAAATTTCACATCTAGTAACCAGGAGACTAAGAAGAAGAAGAAGAAGATGATGAAGAAGAAGAAGTCTGATAAACGCGAGGCCACCTATGCAGCTACTGCTCTAGGTACATCTTAGGTCGGATCACCTTCTGCTCCTTCGTAGAAGGTTAAGTTTCCTTGTAAATTGTGCAAGGGTGACCATCTTCTTTGTGATTGTCCTGGCATTCCTAGGATCTTAGAAGCATGGTCTCACGATCTGGCTCATCCCACATCATCCTCTAAAGCTCATGGTGATGCTAGCCTATCAATTGGCAATGGTAAGAAGAAAGGGAAGATTCGATTCCCCTGTAGACTATGTGAAGGCAACCATCCCCTTCACCTTTGTCTGTTCATGGATAAAGCTTCCACCATTTTGGAAAGTCTTACAGCTTCTTCACCCCAAATTCCCGTTGGTTATCAGAGGCTCTCTTCAGATCCTCTCCTTGTCGACAAAGAGATTGACTTAGATTCTTCTCTTGTCCGTCCTCCTCTTTCTGAACCTGGCTGTGCTAAGCTTGTTCTAGACCAACCATTGGTCGAAGAGAGTGTCGACTTGGGTTCACCACCTATTGATCGCTCTGTCTCAGAAGAGCATCATGCTCATGTTCTTCTCGTCTCGTCAGATTCTCCTGAGGCTGAGAACGACCCTCCTATCCCCGCTGATCAAGAGAGTCCTTATTCGGTTCCTGTAGAGAAGGGGGGAAATCATACGATTCCCCCACCAAGTAGTTCGGTCATTTCCTTCGACTGGAGACATTTGACTACATTCCGCCTTCCATCCCATGTGCCTTTCAAAATTATAGTACATGCCTATGATAAGGCAGTACCTAGCACTGTCTTGGATGAGGGTGCATCTGTCAGTCTTATGCTTTCTACTACTTGAAGCTTTGGGCTCCCCACAGCTTGTGTCGGTCGCACAGAATCTGTAGCATTTGACGGAGGAACCAATCAACCATTAGGGATCCTTCCGAAGTTCTCTATTACTTTGGGAGGAAAAAACCTCTATATAGATGTGCTGATTGTCCAAGGTGCTTTATATTTCAATCTTCTCCTTAGCCATGACTATGTTTATGCCATGGGGGCCCTTGTCTCTTCACTTTTCTGTGTTGTTTGTTTTCCACACAATGGAAGAATGGTGACCATAGATCAATTATCATTCTTTAGTCCCCTGGTGCCTCCTGCACAGCTGTCATCCCCTATCGGTTCTTGCTTGCAAGAAGTACCTTCTTTGCCATAGGTCAATTATGTGGCTACCCATTCCATCTTTGCCTTTGCTGATGATCAAGCAGATGGTCTCGTACATCATGTACTGGGGGCATTGGAACCCGATCTATCATTAGTGCCTCATGACATGTATTCCTCCAAGAGCGTATCCCTTCCATCCCGCAAAGACCTCTTGGGAGCCATGTTCTTATGTGGCTAATGAACCAAGGAGTCCCGAGGATAGTTCTTATCTTGTATCAATCTCATTAAAAAATGAAACAAGGAGTTACGAGGATAGTTTGTTCCTATCTCAACCTCGTTAAAAAATTAAACTGGGTGTCACAAGGATAGTTTGTTCCTGTCTCAACCTCATTAAAAAATGAAACAAGGAGTGTCGAGCACAGTTCCTTTTCTTGTGTCAAGCTCGTTAAAAAATGAAACAAGGAGTCTAGGGCATAGTTCCTTGTCTTGTGTCATGCTTGTTAAAAGATGAAACAAGGAGTCCCAAGGATAGTTCGTCCCTATGTCAACCTCGTTAAAAAATAAAACAAGGGGTGTCTTGAGGAAAGTTCTTGATCTTGTGTCAACCTTGTTAAAAAATAAAACAAGGATTATGAGGATAGTTCTTTTACTGTGTCAACCTCATTAAAAAATGAAACACCTCCCTTTCCAAATCGAGTCTTTGATTAAGATCTCGTAAAATCCAAGTCGAGTCTTTCCACGATCTTGAAAATGAACCTTCATTCCATCCACCTCGTTGAATGCAATGAAGCTTTGGGGGCATGTACCTTGATTTTCGTCATTATACTGGGGGCATGTGAAATCATAATTGTTATACGGGAATAGTGTCCACATGGATGCTGCTATTCCCACTAAGATGTGTGGATATCTTAGAAACAAACAATCAAAGTCTACTGTTGATTCCTTTTATGAAAATAGATGAGAGGAGAACTAAGAGGGCCAACCTGAGTCTTGCACTCGATTCCCTCTCCTTCTTGATTGAGTTTTGCTGCTCGCTCTTTGTCTGCTCAGCTTCAAAAGGGACTTGTAGAATCACTGCAACATACTACTATGCAAGAAACAAGGATCTAAATTCACAAATAATGTAGGATCAGATGTACATTAACCATATACAAGCACATATAAACAAGTAGACCAGGATATGGAAGGAAACAAGAATAGCTTTATTTAGATAAAAGTAGCAAGAGGATTAAAACCATGAGCAGCTCTGACCCAGCATCATCCTCCAGCTAAGAAACCATTCTTTCACCTCAAGCAAAGCAAAATCACCCAACACTGTGAATGTACACAAGAATACTTACAACACTTCCCTATAGATTACAAAATTCCAGCCTCCTCTCCTTGGATCTCTGGGATGAGAGATCCATATATAGATTTTTGCAAAGGTGTGAGTCAGCTCTTGGTTTTTGATTAGTGTCCTCTCTCTGATAGTTCCTGCTTCCAATTGGAGAATGAAGATCTCTTACTCATCCCTGGTCGAAAATGGAGTGGCAAGTGTGAGAGGTGAAGCTTCTGCAAGATTCCATGATCTTCCACCTCGTATTTTGGTCCCTGCCATTTGTTCGTTCCCGACCATCACACCCTACAGAAGAGAAAAATAGTATGCATCATAACCTATTCATTGGGAAGGTGATATGCATTGCATCTCCTGCATGGAGCTTTCACTATGGTCCAGTTTTGACCATTTATGAGTAGTTTTCAGTGGAGAACTTCTGGGAGATGGTGTAATCAGTTGACCTTGTTCCTTTAGGCAGTGAAGCAACCCTTTTAGGGACTTAAGAGCCCTCAGTTTATGGACATTTGTGATTGGGGTTGAAGTGCCCAAAAACGTCTATAATAGTTTCCCCCTAAAGCATGAGGTCGTTAATCATTTTTGATGTCGGGTGAAATGATTTACTATGAGGATCTAAAGTTTTTCTGAGCTGGGAGGCGACCTGTAATAAGATACAATACAATACATTATTTGACAACATTTTTTCATGATCTAGGTAAGGCGGGCATTCCCATGCTCAGCTTTATAAACTCATTTTCATGTACATAGGACAAACAATCGTATGTGTGATAGACTGATGATAAGGACACATCATCCTTTGATTTGGATGATCATCTTATCGACAATGATGTACACTGGATGTTTTTATATTCCTGAATATATCGTATCCCAGATGGATGAAACTAGATCCAGGGTCTTCAAACTAGGCCAATCTTCACTCGGTATACAAGTCAATCCATGTGAAAAATGTTTTGGAGTCGAACATGGAAATACATCGCCTGATTACCAGCCAATGATGTAAGTTGTTAACATGCGCGAGAGGAATAACCAATAATGACGATGACCCTCAAGGTACTATAGTACAATTCACGTGGTGTGAAAAGGGACTTGGTGTTTAACACCACGTAAAATCTCTCGGTCGAAGGCCATTGATGTAAACTTGTCACCGAAAGTGAGAAACTTCCCATTGAGGCATGATAGCTTCAAAGTACTAAAAGGGTTGTTCCTAAGTCAACTTCTTGGATAATGAGCTGATGTCAACAAGAAGTGACCCATTGCAGGAGGGCCTTAATGAATCCCACTTCAATGACACGGAACGAAGCAAATGATTTCGGAGGTGAAAACAAACTGACGATATAGGGTTTAGGGTGGCGGTCATGAAGGAATGAAGCATGAATGTATTGCAGTGGGTGAGACTCAGGTGAATTGTCTGAATGAATTCTCTTGAACATATCGGCGACACTGACGATGGATTGGTAGTGTTAACCCTAGAGATGGATGGTGTGATGGACCAATGGTGAAGACCACTAAATGGAACAACCCAACCCGGCATGGACGCGGAAGGAAAGTGTCATGTTCAAGAGCGACTTGCTACCAATAAAGTTTCTTCTCGTTCTCTTCCCAATTTTCCCCAGTCATTTCTGACCAGTACCTCTTTATTTTTTTCAAGCTTGAGGAGGATAACATATGCTTGTTCTATAATCTGCCATTCGGGTGAACCTGTCGCTATATTTTAGTGAGCCTAGCGACAGTGAAACTCGTTCTCATCCTGTTGGATGAGTTTGTCACTATTTAGTTTTAATGATTTTAACGACAAAGATAACTCAGTCTCTTTCAATTTTAGAGAGTCTAAAAGAAACAGAAAGAAGACTTCGAAGATTCTTTTTTGTTGTATAATCCCTTAAGTGTGAAAAAGCGTAAAATAATGCAAAAGGGATGAATTTTTTATAGTTTTAACGAGCTGAACAAGACAAGCGCTCGATCTTTTTCTGTAATATTCCCTCAGGTCCAAAAAGATTAAAATCTAGAGGAGGGATATCACTTCTGATGCCTTTTAATGAGCCAGAGAGGCCAATCGCTCGACAATATTTTCATATTTTACGAGTCAGGTGAAAAGAGCTTAAAGAAGACTCGTTTCCGAGGAACGAGTGATGGTTTCGAGTAGCAGCTGATTCCAGGTAAGATTTGGAATTTTCCAATTACGGCAGTGTTACAAGGATGGCTAGCAAAATCACTCTTCATAGATATTCCTCAAAGGGGTAAAAAATCATATGAGGGTGAATGATCGGCTAAAAACAGAGTGGAGGTAATGGCGAGAACACAACCAAGGCTCAAAAGCTAGCGATAAGGCATTCACAATGGTTATTTACCTATTCATTTTTTAATGAGCTTAAACGCGGGGAGAAACACTTGCTCATGACTTATGTTTATTTTTTAACGAGCTTCAACTATGCGCTAAAACTACTCATGGAGAGTTTAATTTTTAACGAGCTTGAGCTCTGCAACAACATTGCTCGCCAGTCATATGATAAGAAATGTCTCATTCAAGATGCCATTTTTTATGGAGCTTGCACCTTTTGAAGCTTTTCCCCGAATCCTTTCTTTATGCAAGCTAGGAAACGACTAACCTTACGGGTTTAAAGGGTTAGAGGTCCTACAAATTTAAAAAATAAATATCCGCTCTTCACTTGCAGGCAGAAAGGTTTGCATGCCACGCGGTATAGCGAAAAATTTCCAGGTTACCAAGAAAGTTCTATAAGCGTAGCAAATAAAATTCTTGCTTGGCGATGTCTATCGAAACAGAAAGACAGCAGAGTCACTCGGCATAACCTTAACGAAGGTATCTTATTCCAGTCTATTCCCATTTTCCTATGAGGACGAGTTCGCCAGACTAGTCATATATCCCTCGCGGAAATCAACCCTATACCCAAGGTTTTCCTGCCGAAACAGACCAGGGTGCATGCCCCCTGGGTTTTAGTCACATCTTCCTGAATCACTCGCGCTCATCAGGCGGACGGACTGGAGACCAATTAGACATTTCTTGCGTGAAAAGACCATTCATGGATGGCATTTGACTATTTGCGATGTGTGAACCGGGGAATGACATTTGGTCTACGAGCTTGACCATTCTGCCTTCGTGCGGAAAACACATTACTCTAAAGATTGAGGAGACGATGGCTCCCATGCAATAAATATAGTCATCTCCAAGGAGTAGATTGTAATATAAAGGTCCTTGAACTACCATAACGTTCATGTGAATAGTTTTCCTTCTCAAAGTAATGGTCACTTTTGGAAGGATCCCTAAAGGTCGATTGGTTCCCTTGTTGAAGCCTGTTAGATTTCTCATTTCAGGCAAAAGTGATGGTGAACCAAGCGCTTTCCAAGCAGTTGAGGAAATGATACTTACAGAAGCCCCTTCATCAATGATGGTACCAACCATGACCATTCTGTAAGCTTGTACAATAATTCTGAATGGTACACTGGCTGTCAAACGGGGTCTACCTAGTAGATTCCAGTTGAAGGAAACAACTAGGTTGCTTGGTGGTGGGATCGAATAGACAGCCGGGTAGGACTCTGATGAATTTCCTTCCTGTGGTAAAGGAACGAGACGAATTCCCCCAAGATCATCGGAGTCGATGTTGATGAAAAGAATTTGAACGGTGTCATTCTCTTTCTCTTCAGTGATGGTATCGTTCGAAGATGAACACTCTGAAGGCAATACCGGGTCAACTGCCTTATCGACCCTTTGACTTTCGTCTGGTATGGATTTCGAGGGTTAATTTTCAACGATAAGTGCTTCGGTTGACCACAAGGATGGGCCAGCCAGATTTTCAACCGGTGGAGGGCTCGGCAAGAGTTTTTGATATCCAGGAGGAAGTCGTAACGGTGAAACTGGACGATTATCTAAAACTCTTTTAGCCTCTTCAAGGAAGGGACAATGGTGGATGGCATGATTGCGTTCACACAACTTACAAGGAAGTTTAGGATTCCTTCTTTGTCCATGTGCTTCACTTTCACTAGTTGACAGTGAGCATTCAACATGATCGCCAAAGGTTGATGCTACCGGATGGTGCAAACGAGGAGACCAATCCCTTAAGATCTGAGGGATGCAGGGACAATCTCGGTCATATTGGTCTCAATTGCAAATGAAACAAGGAGATTTACGTTTTGACTATGCGATGTGTGGATTTTTGCTAGACGATACTTGGTTGTTCCCTTTCGATTTTGGTTCCTTTTTCTCTTTCTGCTTCTTCTTCTTCTCAGTTACTTGACTTTTAGCTTTATAGGCTTTATCAAGTGAAGAGGAAGGAGGAGAAGGAGAATCAAATGAAGTAGAAGGTTGGGAGGCAACTCTAGTGTCATCTAGTTGCTAGTTAGACTGTTTAGGAATTGTGGGATTCTGAACAATAGAGGTAGAGAAGAGCCAGACCGACAAACCAATTGTCAATCCTGGAAGTGACAAAGTGGCCATATGGGGTGGACCAACATATCCCCAATATAGGAAGTGACTAGGATTTCCTTCACGGGGAAATCCTTGGTTGGTAGACTCCATTTTCTCAACCAGAAGATCAACAGGGGAATTTGTGATGTTATTCCGATTAAAATAAATTTTTAGACGCTTTGGCACAACTTGTTTTTTCAATTTTAAAGAGTCGAGAAAAAACAAAAGATGACTCTAGTCGCCTTCAATTTTTATTGAGCTTGAAGTGACAAGCACTTAGAGGACCTTTTCCTTTAAGAAGTCTGAAAAAGAGCAAAATGGACTTCTCTAGAGATCTAGGCAGAGAGGATTACCAAACCAATTGTAAAACTGCAGAATACTTTTTACGGTACGGCAGTTAGTCTTCCCGAATGCTGTGTTTGGTGCATTACAATCGATAGGGCCGCAGACACAGATTCCTAAGGATAAAGGATGTAACCTATTGTGGTATCCCAATATATACACGACGATACATGGGAGCACAAGTCCGTACTGGCACTTGGTGTCTCAGAGTGGAGGAATCACCCAACCAGCACTGAAAGCAACAGTTACCAGGCTTTACGACGCCGGAATACGTCTCTAGCCTAGACCTCTAGATGTTGTGCGTTAAGTTCCGAAGTGTTGTTAGATTCATTGAGATTTATTTTAATTTGATCTTGCTTAACAGTTTGCCTTTCAGGTTCACCACGTGATGTATGTATAACTCCTAAATGCAGTCTAATATGATAAATAGACGTTTTATCTTCTTTCAGCAATGAAAATCCTAGCTACTAAAGGGAAGAAAGTCAAGCATCTTTACTTCACAGAGCATCTTTACTTCATAGTGTGGAATAGTGTCCACACGGATGCTGTTATTCCCACTAAGATGGGTGGCTATCTTAGAAACAAACAATCAAAGTCTACTATTGATTCCTTTTATGAAAATAGATGAGAGGAGAACCAAGAGGGCCAACCTGAGTCTTGCACTCGATTTCCTCTCCTTCTTGATAGAGTTTTTCCACTTGCTCTTTGCCTTCTTAGCTTCAAAAGGGACCTGTAGAATCACAGCAATATACTACTATGCAAGAAACAAGGATCTAAGTTCATAAATAATGCAGGATCAGATGTACATTAACCATATACAAGCATATATAAACAAGTACACCAGAACATGGAAGGAAACAAGAATAGCTTTATTCAGATAAAAAGTAGCAAGAGGATTACAACCATGAGCTCTAACCCAACATCATCCTCTAGCTAACAAGCCCTTCTTCACCTCAAGCAAAGCAAAATCACCCAACACTGTGAATGTATACCAGAATACCAACAACACTTCTCTATAAGTTACAAAATTCCAGCCTCTAGATCTCTGTGATGAGGGATCCATATATAGATGATTACAGAGAGGTGAGTCATATTTTGGGATCTTGATTAGTGTCTTCTCTATGATAGTTCTTGCTTCCACTTGGAGAATGACGATCTCTTACTCATCCCTGGTCGAAAATGGAGTGGCAAGTGTCAGAGGGGAAGATTATGGAGGATTCCATGATCTTCCACCTTGCATTTTTGTCCCTGACATTTGCCCATTCCTGACCATTGCACCCTATAGAGGAGCAAAACAGTATGCGTCGCACCCTGTACATTGGGAAGGTGATATGCATCACACCCTCTACATGAGCTTTCAGTATGGTCCAGTTTTGACCATTTATGAGCAGTTTTTTAGTGGAGAACTTCTGGGAGATGATATAATCAGTTGACCTTGTTCCTTTAGGCAATGAAGCAACACTTTTAGGGACTTAAGAGCCCTTAGTTTATGGACATTTGTGATTGGGGTTGAAGTGCCCAAAAATGTCTATAACACCATATTGGCCAAAACTTTGGCCAATTCATCTTCTCCCAATGGGTCCTACAATGGGCTGCCTTCCTACTGTTCCATTTCCTCCTCCTGCTTAGATTGGTCAGCTTCTTCTTCTTTGTCTCCTTCTGTAGATTGCTCTGCCTCTTCTTCTTCTTCTTCTTCTTCTACAGATTGCTCTACCTCCTCTTCTTTTTCTTCTGCAGATTGCTCTACTTCTTCTTCCTGCATTTCTGTCTCATTGTCTTCCTTTCCTTGCCATGGGGGTTGCTCATATTCTATTTCTACCGGCTAGCTGGTGCTTTCTTGGGGCTTCTCTAGCCCCCCTCATAGCCGTGCTAGCCAGACCGATTTCCTGTGCTTTTCTGGTTGCTCCAGTGTGCTCGTGGCCTGTTTATGCTTTGCCGATTTCTTGCGTTTTTTTGGACGCTCGGGTGTGCTAGTGACATTTTTAATTTTTTCTGGACGTTCGGGTGTTCTGGTGACATGTTTCCATTTTGGGGATGGTGTGGCCAATCCCCCATTTATAATGGCGATTAGCTCTTCTGAGTTGCTCTGCTGTTGGGTGAGGATATGGTTGACTATCAACCGAATCAACCCATGATGACTAACAACTGACTCTACATGTTGTGCCTTTCTCATGCTTCGTGCAATGTCATGAACTAATGAATTCAACAATGCAGGTAAATTTACAGAGCTTTTTTGTTTTAGTACAGCTAAGAGTTTAAGATGTCGTGGTCTTACCACGTCTTCTCTGCCCTCACAAGTGATGTAGCTTTGGATGGTCTTCGCTAATTCTACTCACGGCTCTCCTAGTTCTGCTGGCAGATCCCCCTTTCCTTGGACAGTCAAGTTTTTTCCTCCGTCCTGGAAGATTTCTATAATCTTCTACAATCTCTCCTTTTTTAACATCCATACTGGTCCAGTGGTTGGCAGTCTCAAGACTTTTGCGATTATTTCGTCAGTGACTACTATGCATCTCCCCCTCACTGTGGAGTGGTCCTCTTGCAAGTTCTGTAAGAATTCAATTGCCATTGTCTCATTAGACTCCTATAAACGGTTAAGATAGGTCAGCCACCCTACTCTTGCCAGGATTTTCCAGGTAGTAGCAGAGACTATTAACACTTGCGGTTCTCTCCGAATTGATCTTCCTCCCATGGTTTCACTGTAAACTCTCAAAGCAACGGAAGTTCTTTGTGCTGTTGAAACATAGAGAAGCTGACGGACGCAAGACTCGTTCAAACTATAATTCTACAGAGTATATAGTGGAAATGGCTTTGAACAGCAAGTCATGCAGAAAAAACAAAAAATAAAAATAAATAGTATATCGTTGAGCCGTGTTATACTCTAGTACACAACTTCCCGAATAGTGAGCTGACACATAATCCAGGGAATGATGAGGTTAACCTCCCCCTCTGCAATGTGATAGGCTGTCCCAACCATCAAATTACGGAGCAACACCCACTCTGCAACAAAGTCTTTAAGGAACAACGTATGGCAATATGCCATGTTTACAAAAGCAGCATATTACTGAAATTGAGGTGTATAGTTACGTCGCTTAATATGTAAGAGATTGCGGTGATATGATGCAAGGTTGGGGATAAGACATTTTTCGTAAATAGAGAGTCTCATGCGGTCATTGTCAATTGTTCTATCATGATTGGTGATAATATATATTCATGCGTTATATGGTTGGGGAAATAACATATAATTGATTACCATGGCATAAGAAATAGAAGGGTTCTAATAACTTACCTATTGGTGTAAATAATGTGACTTCAATACCATTAACAGTGCTCTGCTACTGACAGGTGTCCATAACCTTGGCAGAGTTGTTTATTTCACCCATGGAACCATGATCCTTTGTGTATGCTTAGGGAACATTATGTAATGTCAAAATGTAGGCCGTTATGCTGGCTTGGTGACCAGTTAGCCATAATGCCATTCACGAGGAAGGAGTGAAGAGTGGGCAGGCCGACTCATGATGAGACCTCCTGTTCCAATGGTTGTTTATTTGATATACCTTTTGGACCATATCCTTGGTATGGTGGCCATAGTGGGAATGCCACTTTGCTTTCGTCCTTATGATCATGGTAGGCCAACTCTTAATGAAACTCCCTATCCTGGATTTGACAATTTATAAGTCATGTTTGCTCTTTTTTCTTTCTTTTTCATAAAGTGCCTTCCCTATTTATACACAAAGGGTGGTTCAACACTCCTTAAGAGTAGGAATGGTGGAAGAAGTCTTAACATCCCAATAGGAAGATATAAACCCTTTTCTCTTATTCCTGAATAATAATCAAAGAGGATTAAAAGGGACCAACATGATACAGATAACCAATCAGAGCAGACTTGGTAGAAAAATGATAGCAAAAGATGATGAATAAGCATGTCCTTCCTTCTATCCTCTTAACAATTCAGGGCAATTTCTTATAAAGATAGCAATTTATGATTAACTTGTTTCAGTATGTTGTGATTTTGTTTCCATTACATAAGTGCATATCTATATTCCAAAAGACTTGAAAGAATAGGAATAATAAGCATCCTCAATTTAGAATAGCAAAAGGAACAAGTTGTTTCACAAGGAGAGAAAAAGCATACAAGTGGTGTTCCTTTTGAGAAAAGGAACAACCAAAGTCCACAAATGTTGTTCCTTTGGAAAAGGAACAACCAAGATCAAAAAATGATGTTCCTTTGGAAAAGGAACAACAAAACATACAAATGCCATTCCTTTGGAAAAGGAACAACAGAAATCGAAAATGTTGTTCCTTTGGAAAATGAACAACAAAACACACATAAATGCCATTCCTTTGGAAAAAGGAACAACAAAAATCAAAGATGTTGTTCCTTTGGAAAAGGAACAACAAAAATCGAAAATGTTGTTTCTTTGGAAAAGGAACAACAAAAATACACAGATGCCGTTCCTTTGGAAAATGAGCGACATAAATAAAAAAAGTTGTTCCTTTGGAAAAAGGAACAACAAAAACACACAAATGTCATTCCTTTGGAAAAGGAACAACAAAAATAAAAAATGTTGTTCCTTTGGAAAAGGAACAGAAGAAATCAGAAAAATGTTGTTCTTTTGGAAAAGGAACAGCAGAAATCGTAACAGCAAAACGTTGTTTCAAAGATACGTACAAAAATAATTCAAGAAAAGAAATTATGTACAAACTGTAAAGAGAAGTAAACTCCTTAATGAATTACAGGTGAGGAAGAATTTGTTGGAAATAATACTGAGAGGGGGGGGTGAATCAGTATTATCAAATTCTTTTCAATATGCCTTCCTTAATTTATTGATCATTAACTTGTATATAATAATGAGCATGAAACAAGAAAAAACAAATAGTCCACACAAAGAACACCAGATATAAGGTGGAAACCCAATGTGGGTTGAAAACCACCTGCTGCAATATGTCTCTATCTTCTTTCAATAGAAAACTTCTTTTACAATGATTTTGTTACTGGTGCAGTCCTTTACCAGTATGCAGGCTGCAACCTGCAGAGAGCTACAACTCTCTCTCATTTTCCAGTCTCTCCTGGAAGGGAGCTACAACCCCCTTAGCTCTTTTACTTCTTTAAGGACCGCGTTTCATTAATTTTCAAATTGGATCCATGAACATCAAATAATCATCAAGTACATGTAAATCACCCAATCTCCTTATACAATGAACCAATGAATCACCCAACTCTTCAGAATGTTGTAAACAGAAAAGTAATACTGGAAATCTAAATCGAGAACTCTACTACAATAGATAAAAGACAATCAACAAATGTTTCAAGATAAGGCCGCAACTACACCAACAGGGGCCTGTGTATATCCGCAGCTCCTTTGAGACTGAACTGCGCAGATCCGCACTCGTTGTTCTTCTGCTTTGTGTACTTTTCTTCAGATCCGCACCTTTACTTCTGACTTACAACGTACATCCGCACTGTGCCTTCTTCTTGCCTGTGTACCTCGCACTTTGCCCTTTTCTGTGCTGTGTGTGCCCCGCACTGTGCCTTCTCCTGCGCTGCGTACCTCGCACTGCACCTTTGGCTTCGCAGCATACTCCTTCACTGAGCCTTTTACTGAGCTGCGTACCCCCACACTGTGCCTTCGGATCGCCTGCGGACTTCTGATTAGGGACAAATTTTGCAGTCCTCCAATGTGCCACAATCAGTCAGATCCACAGATCTATTCATGCGCCCGAGAGATCACGACATGTCAATAGATTCACCTTAAGTTATCTCCTTGATTTAGATCTAGCTTTTAAAACCAATCACCCAAAATTTCAGATCTTAAGATATTCAAATTTCACAAGTGTGTGGCCAAGAGATCTCCTTTCCTTTTTATAGGCAAGCCCTTCTCAATACCATGGTCCAAAACCATAATAACACAATACCATGAGCCCAATAGTTAGGATCAACACTTTTGGATGCAATACCATGGACAAAGACCATTTGATAAAAAACTGTCGGACTAATACCATGAACCATTCATGAAGATTCCCACGTGCACACGCTTTTATGCATTGGAGAGAGTGAAACTGGGGTCTGCACCTTCTGAACGTATCACCTGCATACATGCACACACTCCTTGGTCTGCGTACCTACGGGTCTGCAACTTCTTCTAGGATTAACTACGGGTATCTTAATTTCCATGATTTTGAGTGCCTGAACTGAGATCAGCCACAAGAGTGAGTTGCCATCAGGTACAACACCTGTACCATAGAGCCAAACCAGAATCATAATGCCAACAATCTCTCCCTTTGGACTTGATGGCAACCTCAAGATCCTCAATGGAATTCTCCCCCTTTGACATCAAGGGCAAAGGGTTATGCTCCCCCTAACCAGATCCATAATCCTCCATAAATTTCTTCAAGAAGAACCATAATCCACCATGACCATGAAAGAGATAGAGACATATTGCAACCATGATCAGATCAGTATCCACGATCTCCTTCTGTGCGACCATAATTCCAACAATGCATTATATGTGCTCCCCTTGAACCTGTGCCATCGATCTACAACCAATCCATAAACCATCCAATGTACGCGTATACCACATATAAACTTCGCGTACAACCAACAAATGAGATTCAATAACAAGATGATGCATCAACTACCCCCAGCTTTTGCCTGAGGTATTCAAAGGTCTCCCTGGGCAATGGTTTGGTGAGAATATCAGAAACTTGTTCCTTAGAAGGAACATACTCCAATTTGACCTTTTGTTCAATCACTTGTTCCCTGAGAAAGTGATACTTGATCAGTATGTGCTTGGTCTTTGAATGCATGACTGGGTTCTTTGAGATGCTGATTGCACTTGTATTATCACATAAGATGGAGATAGGTGGAGTACAAGTGATTTGAAAGTCCTGCAAGGTTTGCATCATCCAAAGAAGTTGAGTGCAGCAATATGCAGCAACCACATATTCTGCTTCAGCAGTAGATAAAGCAATCGAACTCTGTTTCTTGCTGAACCAAGATACTAATCTGGAACCCATAAAGAATGCACCACCACTTGTGCTCTTCTTGTCATCCACGCTTCCGGCCCAATCTGCATCTGTATAAGCATGAAGTGTGAGATCTGTATCTCTAGGATACCATAAGCCATAGTTTTGAGTTCCTTGAAGGTACTTAAAGATTCTCTTCATTGCCTGAAGATGAGTTTCCTTCGGATTTGCCTGAAATCTTCCAACTATTCCCACTGCATGCATGATGTCTAGTCGAGTACCTGTCAAATAAAGTAGACTTCCAATCATAGACCTATAGGTTGGTTGATGCACTGCTGCTGATTCATCATTTGCCCTGAGGCTACATCCTATGACCAAAGGGGTACATACTGGTTTTGCATCTTCCATGCCATATTTCTTCAAAATCTGCTTGAGATACTTGGTTTGAGACAAGAAGATCCTGCCTTCATTTTGTTGGATTTGCAATCCAAGAAAGTATGTCAGTTCTCCAAGCAAAGACATTTCGAATTCTTTTTGCATTACCAAGGCAAAGCTTTGACTCATAGCTTCTTCATTGCTGCCAAAGATAATATCATCTACATACACAACAAGTATTAGCAATTTGTCATTTTCAATTTTTACATAAATATTACTATCTGCTGATCCTTTTGAAAAACCTTGTTGATGAAGATATTTGTCCAAACGATAGTACCAAGCCCTTGGAGCCTATTTAAGACCATAGAGAGCCTTTTTTAGTCTGCATACAAGATTTGGATCATTCCTAAGGATGAAACCATCTGGTTGCTCAATGTACACTTCTTCTTCTAAGTCCCCATTCAAAAAGGCTGATTTCACGTCCATTTGAAAAACTTTGAACT